>PVJH01001397.1:0-42500 GCA_004026705.1 Nesogale talazaci | reverse complement strand
GAAAAGGATGGGAAAATTAATGACTACAATGAAATATTTGCATTTTTCCGGGGCTGGAAAAAACAATGAACAAGAGATGTGACAACCTCAATTATTTGGTGGTGCTAAGAACTCAGAGACAGCTCCTGCTGGAGCAAGGGCTGTTGGGAAGCCCGGGGGGTGTCAGGCAGACTGGAAAAATGGCAGGTGACAAGGACAACATTTTTTTTTTAGTGCTACCCAGACACACGGAAGCTCAGCTAAAAAGACAAATTGCGGGAGCAATTTCTTACGGAGGAGGGAATTCGTCAGCATTTAAGCTTGCTCCTCCCAAAACGTAGGACCACGGTTTGAAAATAAGACAGGCAGGGAACAAAGCCATGCAATCCGATATCTGTCAATCGATACAATTGCCAATGATTTTGTCTTCTTTGTCTCGCACAGTTTGCGGGCTTTCTGTGTAAGCCACACACGGTCCCCAACCGAATACTTGCTGTTCACCAGGAACTCACTTGGAAGGGACCCCAGTCTGCTGGAGTCTTAATTTGGGTTTTTCCAGAGCCAGCTCCAGTCTATATTCTGGGCAAATTTCCCTCCTGCAGTTGCCCACACAAATGGATTTATTATCCAGCATGATGCCAGCAGAGGCACCAGGAGCCAGGAGGCAAGCATAAAATAAAATAAATACCTTTGGATAAAGAGCTGGCAAAGCATCTCTCTCTCCTCAAGATCTTTGCCAATGACACCCTGGCAAACCCCAAATATCAGAATGGGTTGTTGTTGTTTTAAAGATTACGTTTTAAAACACAAAACAAATTCCATTATATCAAACCTTCCCGTCATTTTAATTTTTCAACAAATTTGTCTGTTGTTATTTTTAATGGGAATAAACAAGTCCATTTGCAATTAAACTAGCAATGTGAGACTATGGCAATTGCAATCCATCAAGCTGCAATTGGCCTTGCGATGTCATTGACGACATAAGCGCTGCCTTGGATACGATGGAATTGCCACTTCGTAGTATGTATAGGAAGCCTGGTGGTGTCGTGGTTATGAGCTGGGCTGAGACCCAAAGGGTCAGCAGTTCAAAACCAGCAGCAGGTCTGAAAGACCAGCCTGTCCACTCCAGTAAACTGTTCTGGGAACCCACAGAGGGCCCCATGAGTCAGTCTGGACTTGACGGCAGGGACTTTTGAGATTTGAGAGGATACCTACTACATGTGAGACTCATTATATATTGCACAATGGAGCTTCAAGTCGTATGTGGAAAAATGCCACTGTCTTTCAATTCCATTGGAGAAATGAAATTAAAGTAGAGAATGACTTCTTGGAAGGCCCTCATATCTATTACCTTCTGCAATTCTATAAGATAGATATAATGTGCATTACAGAGACCAGGAAATGAAGGTCAAGTAATTATTTTGTGGCACAGTTATTATGTGCCAGAGACAGAATTCAAAATAAGACCGATTTGTCTACCACCCTTATTCTTTGAGTCACCACCTCTGGGACTCCAGGTAGATCAGTCACCTTCATCCACTCCTTTCCAGGACTGGTGTGTGCATCAAAAGAAATGGATGTGGATGCATCACTGTCCCAGCTCCCAGCCATGCTCAATGTGTTAGTCCAGGTAAACTAGAGAAACAAATTCATAGACTTGCATATGGATATAAAGATATGGTTTATATACAAGAGGAACAGGACATTAAGAAAGCATCCCAATCCAGTCCAGTTCACAGTTATAAGTATTAGCCCATATGCCTGATACCAGTCTATAAAGTCTCCTTCTGACTAACGAAGTCACAGGCCAGTGGGTGCAGAATCCCGGTCCTGGCAGGGGTCTCCCTGTGGCTCCTCGCTTCCAGGGCTCAGGGTTCATCATCAATAGCATCCAGTGGTGTTAAAGGCAACTCAGTGCTGGCAGGGATCTCCACGTGGCTTCTCCAGCTTCAGAGGTAAAGTTCCATCAGGGTAAGGCCATGTGGTGTCTCCTTGAGCTCCTTCAGCTCCTCAAACGCTGCCATCTTGTCTTAGCCATAATTCATCGTCTCTGAGACTAACTCCCAACAACTGGGGAGATAGCTTCTCATCTCCATGAGGGAAATATCGCGAGATGTCCCAGAAGTCTCAGGAGAAAGCCATGCCCACACGGAGGCCTCATTGGCTACTCAGTGGCCATCTCCAGATGAACAGGCTAGACTCCACCCCTCTATCTCCATCATGAACTTAACGTAAGCACACGACCGCCACACTTAGATTGCAAGGACCAACTGCTCCATTAGCAACCTCTGATCCTAACTCGTGCCCTGCCTTTAATCCATTAGTGACATAGAACTTTCCATTGGTGCAAGACAGAAATTAACCTGCAGACTTGAGGGTCCCTGGCTCTTAAGTTCAGAACCTTCCAAGCCCAGAAGCCTCTAGGCAAAAGTCAACTATGTCCCTTTGTGCCTTAAAGGTAATTTAGGGCCTCAACATTGCTGTTTGAATTCTACAAGGAAGGTAGACAAAAAGACCAGACATTCTTTCTCCTTTAGAGCAAGTGTTGAAGGACTTCAAACTCATTGCTCAGAGTGCTTCTGGGAAATTCAGAACAAATTGAGCAGAGTTGGTTGTAAGGAACCCCGGTGGCATTGTGGGTTAATCATTCTTCTTAAAACCACGAGGTCAAGAGTTCAAAAACCACCATCAACTCCTTCACAGAAAGATGAGCCTCTCTGTTTCCATAAAAGATTTACCATCTCAGAAATCAGGGGCTTCCTGAGTTTATAGGACTACTATGGATTTGAAGTATGGAACTGGCCAAGAAGGATGAAAGTAATAGGGACTGCCAAAAGAACAAAGCTATTCTGGAAGAAGTACGGGTAGAATGCTCCTTAGAGGCAAGGAAGTCAAGACTTCATCTTACATACTTCAGACATGGCATCAGGAGAGACCAGTCACTGGAGAAGGCCATCATGCAGTAGTAACAGGACCTTCCAGGAAATGGACTGACGCAGTGGCTACATGAATGGGCTCAAGCATAAGACAGTTGTGAGGAGGCGCAGGACAGAGCGATATGTGTGTTGTGCTCCATGTGCCTTGACTGTGGGTTTGAACCGACAGGTGGCACTGAAAAGTAAGATGCAGCTGTCAACTGGATGGCAGTATAGAGAATATGCCTGAGATTGAGAATATGTCTTAGGTGAAGTCTCAGAATTTCAGACATAGATCCAATGCTTCTAAATCCTTAGAACATCTCTTTTTCTTGTGTGTGTGTGTGTGTGTGTGTTTTTTGACCTTAAAAAAAAAAGTACCATTCTCCCTTGACTGTGGACAATAAGCTGGCGTATTGCTGACCTTCATTCCATAACTTGACTTCAATATCTGCTAATTCCTTTTTATGAAACAAATTGCATCAATCACATTCACATTTAACCAACTGCAGCTTAAATTGTTTTTGTTCCCTTTCATAAGTTCTTTCTCCAGATTAAATGTTGTAGCACCGAACAAACTGCTCTTGGCTGAAGTGGGAAAGTGAGATTCGATTAGTATGGATTCTAGAATCGGGTAAGTACTGTATCAGCGTCCTCTCTAGAAAAGAGGTGAGGTGCCAAGGGATATTAAGAATGGCCATTTAATGTAAAATCTCAGATAATACATGCGTTAAATGGGGAAAATGAGAGAAAGCTTTTAAGCATGCTCCCAAGACGGATTGCAGAATAATATTATTGTACATGGAAGGGGAGTTGATGGCCCCCGTCTGGAGGCCATTATGGGAGGGGGGTCTAAAATCATTATGGCAAAAAGCATTTCAGAGCGGCAGCGCGAGCCAGGCGGACACATAATGAATGATCAATAGAGAACTGGTGATTCAGTTATATTACAATATGAACAGAAAACTTCCTGTCATATAATTTTAATCTGCCACTCTGATAAACGGCTCCGGGATGGGGCCCCATTTCAGTGGCGAGGGATGGGCAGGAGAACTGGGGGATGGGCCGGGAAGTTCTCATGACCTCTTGTTTTAAATGGGTTTCTGATCCAAGACACAGTTCGACGCGGGACCGCTGGCCCAAAAGGTAGCAGTCTGAACCCACGCAGAGGGCGTGGACACAGTCTGTGGCTCGGCTTCTGAAACCACAGAGCCGCTCCACTCTGCACACTTGACAGTTAGAGCAGCAGGAGCTCCCCGCATTCCTCCCCTGCCCCCAAAGCTCCAAGTCACCAGAAAGATCCCTTTTTCTAAGACACTGTGCGGAGGAGGTCCTGCATCCATGGTCCCTCCTTCCAATGAAACTAGGTTTATCAAAGCAGGCCATGGGTGCCACGCCCCGTTTGCCATTTCGTGTTTTGCAATGGCGCTGGAAGGCATTCTCTCTGGATCTCGGAGTGCGTGGGAGCCCTGGCATTGTGTTCCCAGTGCGAGCATGCCTTCTCCTCTTTCTGGAGGCCCTAGCTCAGTGCACAGTCAGGGGAGCTGAGACCCAGCGAGCTTTAAAACTTGCCCAACCGCTTCCGGCCTTACCCTGAAGTCTCTCTGAGCACATGTGGTTATAGGGGTGTCTGCATGAAGGTGTAACTGCTTAGGTCAGTGCTAGCTGCTTGCTTCGAAGACTCATAGAACCCCTCTGGACTGGAGGGCTCAGTAGTGATTTTTAACCTCTGGCGTTTTGGAGGCTGGTCACCAGGCAGTGGATTTGAACTGCCAACCTTTCCTTGACAGTTGAAATAGTCAAGTACTCTACCATTTGTACCATTAAGAGATTCATAGACAGGTTCCAGTATCTGTCCTAGAGCAGTGGTTCTCAACCTTCCTAATGTTTCCACCATTCAGTACACATCCTCAAGGGGTGGTGAACCCCCCAACCATAAAATGACTTCATCACTGTCATTTTCCTACTATTATGAATCGGGGCACCCCTGTGAAAGGGTCATTCAACTTCCAAAGGGGTTGTAACCCACAGGTTGAGCGCTGTCCTAAACAGTATTCTTTTGTTGTTGTTGTTTATTAAACATTTTATTGCTGGCTTTTAGAGCTCTGACAACATTCCGTACTTCGATTGTATCAAGGATATTTGTACATAAGTTGCCATCATCATTTTCAAAACATTTTCAGCTGGAGCCCTCCGTATAACCTCCTCTTTTTTCCCCTCCTTTCCCCAACCTCAACCCTCATGAATCCTTGATCATTTAAATAGTGCTATTATTATTTTGTATCTTAAACTGTCTTTTGTCTTATATAGTGTCAGAATGTTCTTTCTTTTCAATGTCCTTTCATGAGCAGGCTAGTCAGTATGAACCAAGATGAAACTGCTCCTTGACTTCAAAGAGTTGAAGTAACTATTTGTACCGACCCTTGAACTCTCCCCTTGTGAAGAGGGAGGGCCCAAAACATAGTAGCAACATCTGTGCCTGAAAAGGAACCACTGGTCAGGTAGAGGCAGCAAGGACGCTTATTTCTCCTTTTCCACCCTTCGATCATATATCATGAATAAGAAATATTCATGAAAATTTAAGTGAAACAAAGTTTAGGAAGACTGAGGATCCACGGGCCTCTTCTGCTCTGTTTCTATCTGATCCAGAGATTCCCTTGCCAGGAAAATCATCCCATGACTTTACTCAGTGTTGGGGGCAGCAGTGTCAGCAAAAGCAAAACACTGGGAAAAGGAGCAGGGACAGATTAACAACAACAGCAACAAAATTCTTTGCCATCAAGCCGATGGTAACTCATTGTGACCCTATCAGACAAGGGAAAATTGCCCACTGTGAGTTTTTGAGATGGTAACTGTTACAGCCTAGAAGTTCCATCTTTTCCTCGCAAAGCGGCTGGTGGCTTTGAACTACTGACCTTGCGTTTAGCAGCTCGATGCTTAGCCACAGATAAATTGTGAAATGTTGTTCTGAGATGCTGTCCAGTGAGTTCTGACTTCTAGCCACTCTACCCACAACAAAAACCAGACATCACCCCTCCAGCATCACCCCTCCAGCCCGGTCTATGCTTGAGCCCATTCCTGCAGCCATGGGGTCCAGTTATCTTCTTCAGGGCCTTTCTCTTTTTGACAGACTCTCTACCAGCATGGTGTCCTCCCTGGACAGTTCCTTCTTGGTAATCTGCACAAAATATGTGAGACAAAATGTTCCATTTATTATGTTTTTGTTAGTCCAGCTGTAAAGGTTTTTGTTTTATGTTGAGCTGTAATCCATGCAAAAGATCTTTGGACTTCATGAGTAACTGCTTCAAGTCTTCTTTCAGCAAGGAAGGTCATATCATCTGCCTATCACAGGTCTCTAATGAATCTTCCTCTGATACTAATATTTTGTGACTTATCATATCATCCTGGTTTTTTTGTTTTGTTTTGTTTTGCCACTCCTCAACCTCTAGCAAACATTGAATAGGTCTAGTGAAAGGATACAAGCCTGAGGCACATCTTTACTGGTTTTAAACCTTTCAGTTCTCTGTAAAAGACTATCTTTTGATCTATGTACATGTTCTACGTGGACACAATCAAGTGTTCGGGAATTCCCATTCTTTGTAATATCATTCATAGCTTGTCTTTGATCCACAAAGTTTAATACCTTTGTGTAGTCAATAAAACACAAGTAAACATTTTTCTGGAATACTCCACTTTCATCCAAGATATATCCGATGTCAGCAGTGATGTTCTTCATTCCCTGCTCTCTTTTGCATCTGGCTTGACTTTCTGACAGCTCCCTATCAGTGTAATGCTGAAACCCGTTTTGAATTGTCGTCAGGAACATTTTACTTGCATGTGATAGTCATGGTCTCAAAGTCAATTCACCACCATTGAGTTCGCCTTGACTCATGGTAACCCTCTAAGGTTTCTAAGGCTTAAATCTTAATAGGAGTTGAAAGTATCATCTTTTTCCCTCAGGCATACCCTTGATTTCAAGCTGCTGACCTTATTTTGTTAGGTTCTTAATTTTTTAAAATTTATTGAACTTTAAATACTTTCTTTGGGGGTTTTTGCATATCTTATCACAATCCATACATTCTTCCAGTGTGTCAAGCACATTGGCACACATGCTGCCATCATCATTTTCAAAGCATTCTCTTCCACTTGAGCCCCTGATATAAGCTCCCCATTTGAACTGCTGACCTTTCAGGGATTCTGATCTTAATGATAATTTCTGTATTCTATTGGGTCATATTTCTTTAGAATGGGCACAAATACCAATCAGTTGGCCAAGAGCTGTCTTCCAAATCTCTTGGCATAGAGGAGTGAATGGTTCCAGTCTTGAAGCAGTTGGTCAAAACATTGCAATTGCCATCCTGTCAATTCCTGGAGTCTTGTTTTTCACCAATGCATTCAGTGCAGGTTGTACTTCTCCCTTCAATAATATTAGTTCTTAATCATAAGCTATTTTTTAAAAAGGTGGATGTGGCAGTCATGTGCTTATGTTAATTTTATGATTGAAATGTAGGGGTGGAGTCTAGCCTGTTAATCTGGAGATAGCCATTGAGTAGCCAATGAGTGCTGTATGTGGACATGGCTTTCTCCTGAGACTTCTGGGAAATCTCACGATATTTCCCTCATGGAGATGAGAAGCTATCTCCCCCCGTGGTTGGGAGTTAGTTCTCAGAGATGATGAATTATGGACAAGACAAGATGGCAGCATCCGAGAAGCTGGAGGAGCTGGCGGAGAGACCACACGGCTTTGCCCTGATGGAGTCAGGTCTCTGAAGCTGGGGCAGCCACATGGAGACCTCTGCCAGCAATGAGTTGCTTCTGCTGTTGATGGACCCTGAGTCCTGGAAGCAAGGAGCCATGTGGAGACCCCTGCCAGCACTGGGATTCTGCACCCACTGACCTGTGACTTCATGAGTCGGAAGGAGACTTTGTAGACTGATTTTGGGCATATGGGTTAATATGACTTTGACTTTGACTTATGACATTGAACTGCTCTGGGCTTAATGTCCTATTCCTCTTGTATATAAACCTTTTCCTTATATCTATATGCATGTCTCTAAAATTTGTTCCTCTAGCCTACTCGGACTAACAGAGTGGACCATAGATCAATTCTTTGACACAGTATCTCTGTATTCCTCCATCTTCTTTTGTTGCTTCCTGCATTATTCAATGTCTTGTCCAGAGAATCCTTCAATATTACAACTCAAGACTAAAATATTTTCTTCAAGTCTTTAAGCTAAGTGTGTTCTTATCTTTTGGACATTTCACAACTCCAAGTCTTTGTGCATTCCATTGTAATACTTTACTTTGTCTTCTTCAGTTGTCCTTTGAAATTTCCTGTTTAGTCTCTTTTATTTCATCATTTCTTCTGGTGGTTTTAGCTCCTCTATATTCAAAAGCAAGTTCCAGAGTGTCTTTTGACATCCATTCTGCTGTTTCTGTCTTTTTAATGACCTTTTAACTTTCTTCATTGTGCTCTTGATATCTTCTCAAAACTTGCTTGCTCTTTTGTCATTAATGTTCAATGTGTCAAATCTGTTCTTGAGATGATCTCTAAATTCAGAAGTGATACATTCAGGGTCACATTTGAGTTCTCATGGATTTGTTTCAATTATCTTCAACATTAATTTGTACTTGCAATGGAGCAATTGATGGCCTGCTGCAAAATTAACTCTGGGTCTAGTTCTGATGGATGATTTTGAGTTTCTTTGTCATTATCTCTTTCCACAGATATCAACCATTTGATTCTACAGGTTCCATTTGGCAAGAAACACATCTACATCACCACCACGCTCTCACAAAAAATATTTACAGTGAACACATCATTGGTTGCATAATTCTCTCATGTGATCTCTAGTGTCATTCTATCATCAAGGTCATATTTTCTTTTTTAAAAGATCATTTTCTTGGGGGAGCATACTTAGCACAATCCATGCATACATCTCTTATATGCAAAGCACATTTAAGGCATCCTCATTCTCAAAACATTTTCTTTCTACTTAAGCCCTTGGTATTGGCTCCTCTTTTTTCCACTCCCTCCCCGTTCCCCCTCCCTCATGAAAACTTGATAATTTATAAACTATTATTATTTTGTCATATTGAATGCTGTCTGATGTCTCCCTTTGCCCACTTCCCTGTTTTTCATACCCCAGGGAAGAGGTTCTATGTAGCTCCTTATAGTCAGTTTCCCCTCTCTACTACACTTTCCCTTCATCCTACAGGTGTCACCTCTTTCCCCACTGGTCCTATAGGGATTGTCTGTCCTGGATTCTCCATGTTTCTGCTTCCTATTTGTACCAGTGTTCAACCTCTGTGCTAACTGGATTTGTTAGGTAGAATTCAGATCATGATAGTGGGAAGGAGGAAGCATTTTAGAACTAGAGGAAAGTTGCATATTTCAGCGTTGCTATCTACACTGGGCCCTGATTGGCTCGTCTCCTCCCCACGATCTTTTTGTGAGGGGATGTCACTTCCCCTGCATCTGGACCTTGGATCCCCAATCTGCACTCCCTGTCATTTGTAAATGATATAATTTTTAGTTCTTTGATGCCTGATACCTGATCCTCTTGTTGCCTTATGGTCACACAGACTGGCATAAGGCCATATTTTCCTAACTACCTATTGTTCCTGATGGGTTCTAATGTTTACATTTCAATCATTATGCATTATCAATGCATTTGAGTTGTATACTTGATTCATTTTCAGAAGAAGAAATTGCTTGCTGCTGTCTTAGGTGCTATTGAGTTGTCTTTGACTCTTAGCCACTCTGTGGACAGCAGAGTGGAACACCATGGGTCCTGCCTTTTCATCACAACTGGTCCTATGGGTTAGCCCTTTGTTGAAGCCTCTATGTTGATCGATCTTGTCCAGAGCTTTCCCCTTCTTTACTGCCTCTTCTTTATGAAGCATGGTGTCTTGCGCCGGAGACTGGTCTTTTTGGGCAACAACATCTCACTACCTGTGATCATTATTAGGTTTTTGTGTGCCAACATGGCTCCCATAGGAACATACGGGTGGAGCTTAGCCTGTCAATCAGGTCACAGCTTGATTGGAGGGCAACCTAGGTAATATATGACTTGTCGAGGCTGGTCTCTCTCTTTCTCCCTGGTAATCAGATCAGCACACTGCCTGAATCAGCTGTGTGCCGTTCGCCTGTGGGCCTAGACAACCAGTGGATCATGGTGGACCATGTCACTGTGCTGTGCATTGCTACACTTAGAGGAACTATCTGGACCCACTTCTCCAGGCCACTACACTAGAATCTATGCTATGACTTGACATCTCATCTTCCTGCTGTTGCTATTTCCCCTTGTTTGCTGCCTTACTCTGCTCATCTTGCCTGAGGGCAGACTCCACATCTCCCATCAACTATTTTGATGTCTGGCTCCTTGCTCTTGGACCAGTGGCTGATATGAGTTGGAAGAATTTTTAGTATATTGCCTGTCCCCAAAAAGGGATTTGGACTGTGCCCTTTGCACTGTTGTGTGGACAAATTAGCTGTTGTAGTCCTTCTAACTATATAAACCTATCCTTTTGTATATCTATCATAAGTTTCCTGGCTTTGTTTCTTTGGGAAACCCTTCCTCACACACCATTCTTGCCTCAAAGGAGTATTGATCCTTACTTCTTCCTTGACAAATTTGTTTGTTCTTTTGGCAGTTTATGGTACTTTCAGTATTCTTCCTTATCATCATAATTCAAATATGTTAATTCCTCTTTGGGCTTCTTCATTCAATATTCAACTTCCACACACATATCAAGTGATTACGTTGGGTCATGTGCGTCCTACTTCTCAAAGGAGCACTCATGCTCTTCAACATGTTAAGGAGATCTTCTGCATCAAATTTACCAAATGCAATGCACTATGTGATCATTGCTGCTCCTATGAGTATTGATTTTGGACTCAAGCAAAATTAAATCCCTTACAAATTCATTTTCCCCTTGCATTTATCATGGTGCTACCTATTGATCCACTTGTGAGGATTTGAGTTCTTTACAGGATTCTTCAATTCCTTCATTAGCATTATGAGTTGTACAGAAATTTGAGCAATAGTTATGCTATCTGGACTTCATGATAGGGATTTGCATATTATCCTATACAGATAGTCATATACTTCAAAATAGATATTGAAATATTCTTTTTTAACAATATATATGTGATATCATTTCTCTTTAATCTGTCATGCCCAGCATAGTAAGTCAGATGATTGCCCGAGTCAAGTAGCTAATATAAGTCCATTTCAGTTTGCTAGTGCCTAAGAGACTGATCTTTATGCATTCTAGTTAATTTTGACAGCTTCCAGTTTTATTATATTCATACTGCATGCACTCTATATTCTGATTATTAATACTTTTGAGGTCATCTTTTTTCTGATTTTGAGTCATACCACATCATAAAATGAAGGTCCTAAAAGCTTTGCTCCATCTGAATCATTTGGATCAACTCTACCTTGAGGAGGCAGCTCTTCCCTGATGGTATGTTGAGTGCCTTCCAACCTGAGGGAATCCTCGCCCAGGACTATATCAGACAATGTTCCACTGCTACTCATAAGATTGCCAGTGGCTAATATTTAAAAAATAGTTGTACCTGTCCTTCTTCCTAGTCTTTCTTAGTCTGGAAACTCTGTTGAAGTCTGTTCACTGTGGGTGAACTTTGGTGAACTGGTGGTTTAACTTTCAGTATCAAAGTAACACAAAAGCCACCACAGTATAACAAAGTGACAATTGAGTGAATTGAGTGTTTACTTTTTACATTAAACCTTCATAATTTCCCATGTGTTATTGCTTATCATGGCTGAGGAAGGGACCAGAGGTTGCTCTGTGCATCAGAGTGAACATTTGCCAATGGAAAACTATTGGCCAACTGGTTCTCTAGCAAACGTTTTCATACCTGTATTTAACTAGCAGGGAAATTAACTATTTGGGAAATTTTCTTTTAAATTGTGATGATTACATTTTAAAGTTATCAACACACATTATGGAGACTCAACTGGTCTTTTGTTTACCTTTTCATTCCCAAAGATCTGCTTTAGGTCTTTGGTAAATAGCCCTCTGATATGCTAGCAGGGGTCCTCAAACTTTTTAAATAGGAGTCCAGTTCACCGTACCTCAGACCATTGGGGGGCAGGACAATAGTTAAAAAAAACTATGAAAAACAACAACAACAACAATGAATGAATTCACTGCAGGCCCGGGATGAGTTGACTGCTAAGCAGGAGAGCAGCAGTGGCAAAAACACCGGGCAGGCTGGATAAATGTCCTCGGCGGGCCACCTGTGGCCTGTGGGTCATAGTTTGAGGACCCCTGCGCTAAAGAATCTGGAACTTTGGTTGAATCATTAGAATGAAACTGGATGAGTTGACTTAGAAAATTATTAATGTGCTGATCATTCATGGACATATTAACAGGAGATACCAGTCCTCAGAAAAGGACCCCATGCTTAGTTAAGTAGTGGGACAGCATAAAAGAGTCAATTCAAGTTGAATTGACTCAATGGCTGCCACCACAGACTCACGCATGAGAACAATTGTGAAGATGGAACAGGGCCGGGCTGTGCTTTATCCCGCTGTGCAGTGTCGCTGTGAGTTGGCTCCTAGCAGCAGCGATGAATGAAGGATTTTAGCAACCAGTAGTCAGGAATATGAGGTGTGGTTGGAGAGGACAAGACACTGGGCATGACCCTGGCCCTCACAGCTAGACTTTGTTCTTCTTTTGTGGATGATCTATGGCTGGAACTTGTGCATCTCTGGGAAAAGTCTTCTAAGAACCAGTGTTCTGTGTTTCTCCTCAGGTTGTCTGTCTTCTGGGAAAGATCTTATCATCGTAAATAGTTTTAGGATTTTGTGGTGGGCTGCAAATTCCCCTGGTGCTTATACTCTCTCATCCCTATTTCAAACCAGAATTACATTTTATTTGTTTATTGGTTATCACATATTAAAAATCAAAACCATCCTCCTGCTTCTTTAAATAAAAGGACAAAGAGGAAAGAAGACCTGCTGCTTAGTGGTAAGATCAACAGTTCTATTCATCACTTTCTGTAAGAGCAGTATCAGCCTGTCATTTTCACAGAGAGTGATGACATGTGTGGAAAGATGGGGCAAGAAACAGGACTAAGGCATCCATGCCTCTAAAGAAGCTGTCTCAAGAGAAAGGGATTCTTTGTCCAGTAGGAAAGGCTAGGTTAGGCTGCAGAACGGCCAACCACAAAATTGCAACAAAAGCTCATTTCACATTAATTCTGCATATCTTACTCATGTCAGGAATGGGCTTTGTAATATTGCAATCCTCAGAGACCCAAACGACTACAATGACCACAGTCATGGGAAAGGAGAATGGGAAGACAAGAGTTGCATTAACTCAGCACCTCGGTTCACATTTTATTGGCCAGAAAAAGTCACATGTATATGCTTGGATTAGTCTGGGTAAACTGGAGAAATAAATTCATGGACACGCATATGTGTATAGAAAGAGCTTTATATACAAGAGCAATTGAATACTGAGAAAACATCCCAGTCCAGTTCAGATCAAGTCCCTAAGTGCGATATTAGCCCATATGTCTGATACCAATCTATAAAGTAGTCCTCTTTAGACTCACAAAACACAGGCAATAATGCCAAATGCAAGAAGATCACAGGCCAGTGGGTGGTAGGTCTTGTGGATCTGGTGGCAGTGGAAGCATTTCTGTGCTGGCAAGGGTCTCCATGTGGCTCCTCCATCTCCAGGGTTCTAATGTAGCCCCATGTGTCTTAGCAGCTGAAATGTTTCCCAGGAAGTCCCCCTGTTCCACCTCAAGTGAGATGTTTATCTCCTCAGCGCAGCAGTTCTCAACCTGTGGGTAGTGACTCCTTTGGAAGTCAAATGACCCTCTCACAGGAATCACCTGATTCCTAACAGTAGCAAAATGATAGTTATGAAGTAGCAGCAAAAGTAATTTTATGGTTGGGGATTCAGTGCAACCTGAGGAACTGTATTAAAGAGTTGAGGCGTTAGGAAGGTTGACAACCACTGTCTTAGTGCCTCCGAATGAGGTCATCAGGCTGCCACCTGACTGGCACACTAAACTCCATCCCTTCACTCTTAATCCTCAAATTGACAACAGATTATGTAATGACTGAAATGCTTACCTTCAAAGGAAGTAGGGAAATGTGGTCCTTTCTTGTCTCTGGAAGAGTCTGGGTGGTGCAGTCAGTTGGTGTTGCAAACTCACCTGGTGAATCCTTGAAATAAAGGTCCAGTGAACAGTTTCTGTAAAGCAACCCTATGAAGTTACTCCACTCGGGCGCACGCGGCATCCATATGAGTCAGAATCGATTTGCTATTGATGGCTTGTGGGACGAGGTACACAAAAGAGTTAATAGTACATCAGCAAAGTAAAGCTTACATTCAGGAGAAGAGAAGCTTCCTGAGCTGTCGTCTCGCTCTCCGTCCTTTCACCCACTTACTCATTTGAATAGCCTATCTTCCTGAGTGCACAGGGTACTGTTTATCTTGCCGATTGCTTCATCCATGGGTTGAAGTGGAAAGGGGGTGGAGCAATGACCCACACCAACCTAAAGTGAAAAAAGGGAATGCTTCTAACCTCCATGATTGCCCATCCCCTCTGATCTGGATGTTCAAACCACAGGCTCCAAAACATGCACAACAATTGATATGACAACACACAGAAAACTCCTCTAGCACAATAGGAGACAATCCATTTGTAAAAGGGAGGAGATGGCATGGAGGCCCCACTGTACCTCCTCTGGGGACACAGAGGAAAGGACAAATCCAACTCCACACCAGCTCAGAGTTGTTTGCCCCAAGATAAGGTAGATCCCCACCACTGTCAGATGTTTCTCCCCTACTTCCCTCCCTACCCAATTCAGACACCAGTCATCCCTCTCCTTCTCTAGTAGGTTCAGTCATTCATTGCAATGGCCACACTGAGTCCACAGATAACACACACTGTAGTGGGGGACTTATAAGCTAAGTTGGAATCAGAAAACATGAAGGATACAGGCTTTGGTTCACAGCAACACATCTTTTCAGCTAACAGCCAAGTCTCTTTATGGTCCTCAGTCATGTGCCCCTTAGCCTCTTCTTTTAAGGATCAGGCAGCCTAGCCAGTACTCTGCCTCACAGCTTTATGGTCTGTGGTCCCAGGGCCTGCACACCTGCTGCCTCCACCCTTCAGACAAAGATCTTCCATTCAGTCCAATGGTGGTGGATCTTTCTTGATGGTCTCAGGCTTCCCTGTTTGTGATTCTCAGATGACTGCCTTATACACCTGGGAATGGCAAAACTGACTGATCCTCAAGTTGTAATACTCTCTGCACTTTTTTCACTGTCCCACCTAATCATTTGGTGGGAATTACGGTGAAATGGATAGAGGAGTCATAAGGACTTAATTTCACTTCATTACAAAGGGCGAAAAACAATTGAACTGATTGTTCAGAAACGAAGATACACGAATGCCTAATAAGTATATGAGAAAGTGCTCAACATCATCATTCACCAAGAAAATGTACTTTAAAATGAGTCTGAGATACTATTCATTATACATACATCAGAATGACTTACATGTAAAATAATGACAACACTAAATGCTGGCAAGTACACGAAGCAACTGGAAGGCTCATACATTGTTTTTAGGGGTGCAAAATGGTGTTATCACTTCAGGAAAAGGAGTGACAACATTTTACATAATGAAGCATATGGCTACCCTGTAGCTCATCAAGTCCCATCCTAAGTATTTAACCAAGTAATAGAAGGCATATGTACGCAACAAGATTTGTGCAAGAATATACAAATTTGTGTAAGAATGTATACAAACTGAGGTACAGTTATGCAGTGGCATGTAGCAATTAAAAGGAGCAAGTGGACATCTAAGTGAGATGTCAACTACATCCAAATGGAGGAAGCCCACCAGCCTGTGTGATCCAAGGATTGCAAATAATAGAATCCATATCTGAAGGAGGAACTGGTATCAGAGCTTAAACTGTGAACTTCTGGTTTACAGAAAGCTATGGTTGACAGACTAGGGAAGTCCAAAATCCATTTGCATGATTTACTCTGTTGATTTTCCTCCAATCATAGTTAAGGCATGTGACTATTATACAGAGAGTATAGTATAGTGTAGTATATAGTAGAGTAGAGATAGTTATAGTATATTACAATGCAATATCTGATTTGACTCCCCTTCAGGCCCCTTCCAAAATTCTATCAGTTAAAAGAAAGTGAAGGGGAAATACATGTGGAAGAAACCTTCCGCGAATCCCCTGTGAACATAGATCAGACAGGTGAAAGTTCTTGCTCTCACTCAGAACCCATTGGAAAGTGGATCATGACAGATAGTGCTAGGTTAAAACCTAACACCTTATCATTTTAAAGTTGTTTTAGTTATTAATACTTCCTGTTTCCTTTACAACTGATTTTTAAAATTTTTATTTTGTCATTTAGTGTCATCTCTTATGACTCTTTGTTTTATGCTTTTGCGATTTTTAGTATATGAAATCCAGGATGGGTGATCTATAGAGATGGTCACTGAATGAATGGTTCCTTGGGAATGCTCCGGGGGGGGGGGGGGGGGGGGGGGGGGGGGGGGGGGGAGGGGAGGGAGAGCTAATAACAAAGAGTACAAGAAAAAAAGAAAGTATTCTAAAATTAATGGTAGTAATGACTATATAACTCTTCTTGATATGATTCAATGAACTATTGAATTGTGTGATATTTGGATTATGTTCTAATAATGCTGTTTTAAAAAATATATGTACACAGTAAGAATATGTATTAAGAAAGATAGAAATAGGAATAAGCTCTCCATCAGCGGTTCTCAACCTGTGGGGCGTGGCCTCTTTGGGGGTTGAGTGACCCTTTCACAGGAGTCGCCCGATTCATAGCAGTAGCAAAATGACAGTTATGAAGTAACTGGACCCTACAGATTTCTAATTAAGGCAGAGGTTCTCAAGGGGATGGCCTCTCCTCCACCCCTGCCCCCCCCCCCCATTCTCCGAGTACACCAAGCACTTGAACACTTGCTATGTATGTCGTGAGATCCTTTTGATTGTTAGGTTAGTAGAGGAGTGTGCAACAGGAATCTACCTGGGGAGAAACCCAGGGATGCTGCTCACCAGCCTGTTCCAACAGAATTGCCCCTGGTAAAAGGGTTCAAAACCAAATTCGCAGCCCAATGCATTAACCTCTATTCCACCAGAGCTCCTTGTGAAAGGGTTACGTGGCCCCAATGCTACCCACGATTGAGCACCCCGGCAGCATGGTAAAGGCACAAAAGTGTGGCTTAGGCAGCAGTACTGAGGGTGGTCAGTTCCTCAAGGTGAGGTGGGCGCCCCTCAGTTCATTCTTGGAGGCTGCAGGCCCCCAAACAATGTAGGCTAGGCGGCTGGGGCCTCTGCCCTCCCTGACCACCCTGCTGCTTTCTGGGAGTTTTCCGTTCCTCCTGATGACATTCTGCAGGGAAAGGCCGCACATCCAAACACATTCCACAGAGGGCTTGAAGTAGTTCGCGCAGTGATTCTTAACCTTCCTAATGCCACGACCCTTTCATACAGTTCCTCATGTGGTGGGGACCCCCCACCCATAAAACTATTTTCGTTGCTACTCCATCACTGTCAATTTGCTACTGTTTTGAATTGGGAAACCCCTGTGAAAGGGTCATTTGACCCCCAGTGGGGTCATGACCCACCCACTGAGAACTGCTGAACTAGGCAAAAACTGAGGGTAGGACCGGCCCTTGCTGGCCGGCTGGCCGGGCTCTAAGGTTGTCATGGAGTTTCAAACACACTCTGCCTGAGCACAAAGCTACCACATGTCTGAGAAATGGTCAGAAAAGAATGTAATTGCAGCCCCCCGATTTAGTTCAAGATACACACTGAGTTCAAGTTCTGGCTGAGAACTTCAGTCTTCTTCTGTAAGCCAATGCTTTAGGATTGACGTTCTTGTATATTTCTCATGGGGGAGAACTCCCAAACTCTGATGCTTTTCCAAAGCTTGGGTGTAGTGAGTGAATTTAATCTGCCTGTTACAGTTGAGGGAGGAACAGTGGGAACCCAGGGCAGCTGAGGACAAGGAACAGGCAATACAAACCACAGTGATGGTCAATGCAATTGAATGGCTAGCATCTGTCCCACACTCCTATTATAAGGAGTGTGTCATATCTCTGTCACAATACTGGTCTGAAAAGCAGCCTCAGAGGGAAAAGTGAGTCCGCCAAAGACGGCCCACCACAGCACGGCTTCCTATGAGCTGATTGGAAGACACCGCAAAGATTTCTTTGGTCCATCCAAGATGCTCCCTAACCCCAGCCATGATGCTTGGATTCCCACCATTCAGGTCAGCGTTCACTGTTTCCTCTACTCAGTTTTGTTTTATTTAATTGTGGCTAAAATATATATAGAACAACACATTTGTTGACTCACCAGTTTTAACATGCAAGTTGACAATTATCCTGTCAGGCAACTGTTACCATTGACCTTTTCCAGAATGATTCCATGACCATCAGTAGACAGTGCCGTGCTGCCAACCATGGTCCTCGAGGCCTACCACAGCCCTGGACAGGGGGGTGAGGGTGGGCCACTTTTTCTCAATCTGCACAGAGGAACTCTAAAACCCAAACCTACTGCCAGGGTGTCCGTTCCGACTCACAGCAAGGGACCAGGGAGTAGAATTGCCCCTTTGCTTTCTAAGACAGTACATTTTTAGAGGAGCAGAAAGCCTTGCCGTGCTCCTGTCAGCTTTCTCCTACAGAGCAGCTAGGGGGGTTCCAGCTGCTGACCTTGGGATGACCAGTTCAAAGCATGGCCCACTGTGCCAACAATGCTCCCTAAGGTAGCCTGTGCACCTGAGGCCTGGCTAGGGGAGGAGGAGCCCCGGGACAGCCGCAGGGCCAACCAGAGTGCGGCTGTAACCCAGTGGGCCTCCAGTGGAACCCCAGGAAGGAACCCCCAAGTGCGGCCGAGAGTGAGCTTGAAAGACCTTGAGCTTCATTCAACTCTATGTGCTCAGGGTCGTCAAGTAACAAGGGGCTAGGAGCCCTGGGTGGGGGCGGCGGGGTGGGAGTGGGTACTGAGAGTCTTACGAGTGACAGGGTGCAGTTTAGCCAGTCTATCAGTCACAGCTTGATGACCTCCTTTGCAGGTGCTAAGGAGATAAATAGCTTACTGGAGACGGGACACATGCTTCTGACCTGTGAGATATTTCCGCTGACAGGACATACGGAGCTACACTACAGCTCTTGAGTTGGGGGAAGCCATGGGGAGACCTCTGCCAGCACTGAGATGCTTACATGCTGGCATGTAGTGCGCTATGCGTTGGGGCTATTCACCACAAGGTCAGCGGTTCGAAGTCCACTGTGGCTCCTTGGGCGAAAAACAGAGGCTTTCTACTCCCATCAAGAGTCAATCTCAGAAACCCACGGGATCAGTTTCACGCCTATCCTGCCAGGTGGCTGGAGTCCATAGCTGAAGATCTCCCAAACTCCCCCTCCCCCTCAGTGGGCAAGCCCGAGGCACTGCGGAAGAAAAGCCTGATGATCTGTGGATGTGAGGTTCCAGGTCTGAAAACTGTGCCCTTCTGCACACCCATGGGGAACTGACTCAGTGGCATCTCCGGAAAAGTTGAGGTGTGCTGATGCTTGGTGCCTGAGATTTTTTTTGGCAAGGAATGAGGACCGTGGTGGCACCAGGTAAGTGCTCGGCTCCTGAGAGAAAGATGGACTGTTTGAAGCCGCCCCACAGGCCTGCAGGACAGATATGGCAGTCTGCTTCCATAAAGAGCATAGCCAGGCAGCCCCCTGTTCCATGGGATCCCCGTGAGTTAGCTGTCAGCATTTCCCAGTACCCAATGCTTTGTCCAGCCCTGGGAATGCTGCCTGGCACCATGGGGGTGGGGTGGGGGTGGAAGGTGTTTTCTGAAAAGGTGATGACCAGCACTCAACCCTTACTGTTTTGGTATGTTGAGCAGATGCACTGTCACTCATTGTCAGATGAGTCCCAGATATCTGTTATCTGTCCCAGATAACAGTCCCAAAGGAACAGAGAAGGGGAGGAATCATGGGTGCCCGTGGCCATCTGAGCCCTATGGGCCTGGCATGGATGCCCAGGGCCCCAAGGTTACCCTGTCTGGCTGACACAGGGAATGAGGGATTCACAGTTGAGGTGTGGGTTTGGAAGCCACGTCTTATTCTTCACTGGATGCTCATGGCCCAACCCAGCCCCACAAGCAGTTGTGAATAAATAATTGTGGTGGACCACACTGACTGAGAAATGAATTCACTTACACTCATAAATGAGTGAGAGACCTTTATATCAAGAAGTAATTACACATCAATAAAACATCCCAGGGCAGTCCAGATCAATCTATGTTAGATACATCTATGCCCATACATCTGATATTATCCCATGAGTTCCTCTTTTGATTCAGGGAACACATGCAATGATGCCCAAAGCAAGAAGATGACAGACGAGTGAGTGGAAAGTCCTGTGGGCCCAATGACGGTGGATGTCTCTCCAGGACTCTGGCTGCCATTAGTATGGTTCCATGTGGCTTGTCAACAGGAAGGAGAAGCAGAGAGTGTGACCTGCCTCCAGAGAAAAAGAGAAAGAGTTCCCAGAATCCTCATGATTAGGACACAATATCTTCAGGCTGTGACCTGACTGACAGGCTATACTCCACCCCTTCTTTCTGCTATCAAGTTGACATGAAATTGTGTAATTACTGCAATGATTGGGGGAATGAATTCTCTAAAAGACAACGGAAAAGGATTCATACCACAGTCCACATGTGGGCACTGAGTGCTGTGCTCAGCTGTGGAGGGGTAAGCTTCTTAGCACAGACACAGGTAGGCACACAGGTTCACACATATTCTTCCATACCCAACCACACAAAGATATCACTTCACACACACACACACACACGATTTCCACATCCTCACACATGCAAAAAAAACCACATTCACATATATCGACATAGGACATTTTCCCATTCACACATATAGACATACACACACCTGCAGACACATTCCCCTAGACCAGAGGTGGGCAAACTCCTGAGACCGAAGAGGCAATCCTGTCCCTCCTAACAAGTTAAAAATCACTCAAGAGCCTTAAATATGTTTTTCTAAACAAATGAAATCCCTGTGATCTGAAATACTACCTTTCCAATATTTTTGATGTTACTGCAGAGCCACACATTCACACTGAACGAGCTGCATATGACTTGAGAGCAGCAGTTTGCCGACCAATGCCCTGGATTTAGACCCTCACCAGACACACCCGAGTTCTCCGAGATAAACACATATGGCCACATCCACGGTACTCTGAGACATGTGTGCATGCCTGCTGTGGCCCGAGTTCCTGCACAGGTAAGCTTTCAGCCCTGCCTGCAGCTACCTGGGAATCTTCGCTGGAGTCGGGGTGGCTGTGTGCCATCAAGTTGATTCCAACTTACAGGGACTGACCAGGCAAAGTCCGAGTGCTCCATCGGGTGGCCAGCCGTCATCTGAGTGGGAGCCTATTGCAGATGGTCTCTCTCAGGAGCCACCGGTGGGTTTGAACTGCTGATTTTGCATTTAGCAGCTGAGCCCTGAACCAAGGCACCCCCAGGATTCTCTGCAGAGCTACAGCTCATTAAAGGAGCAATGGGTTGTGTGTATCTCTCTCAGCAGACATGCACACTGCATTTCCCCGTCCCTACAGAATGCATAGGTTCTCATCCAGAGACCATAGGAGAACCCCAGGATGTCCTGGATGTGGACCTGTCAAAATGTTCTGTCCCCCACCTTGATAAGTTCTTGATGGACGTCATTTGGTCAGCAGTACCTCTAAGATTCCACTGCCATGCTGGGAGCAATCCTCCTAGCCTCTAACGTGAGAGCTTGGAATGCCCAGTTCTTTCTCCACTCACCTTGAGACTCTAAAATCCCTATGAGAAACCACCTTTTTGCACTCAATTATAACAAGCTGCCTTAACCATAAATTACAGTATAATGCCTTTGCCCACCAGATGAGCTAGCAAGGAACCCCTAGCCCTTGTCATAAATTAATTCCCAGATCAAATTGTAAATGAATTATAAAAGCTGAAAATTTAATCTGGCTAAATTAGGAACTTCCCCCCTGCTATTGCAATGCAGCAGGAGCCCACCAGTGGCTTGGAACCCAGTTGTGGCAACTTCCTGCCCAGATTTCAGCCTGGATTGCCACTAGTGTGGCGAGTCCCGCTGTGGGCAAAGAGAGAGCAGAGGTTCTCAGGGCATGCTTCGGTACCCAGCTAGTCCCACTGACAAGGAAATCCTTCTCTGGGTGCAATGTGCGTGCACAGTGTTTATGATGGAAAATACCCCAATGTAGACAGAACGGTAAATAATGAGCTCACACACCCCATGACTTAGTTTCAATGAGAAACATGATTTTAAAAATTAAATCACTGTGATCCCTGCATGATCATTGGCAATGCCTGCTTGGGAGTCTCCCATGGTTGCCCAGGTACTGACCAACTTGATGCCTCAAGTGAGATTCTAGAAGGCAGAGACACAGTCATCATTGTTGATGACAGGGGTTTTCAGGGCTTCCCAAGTTGCCCTCTAGATAAACTAAGAGCTGGCCTGAGACCCGGACTGGGGCTGTGAGATAGATGAGGCAGAGAAGGCAGGCGATGAAGGGGGCTTGGCTTCCTAGAGTTTCCAAAGCAAAATACCACCAAGTTGGTGATTGTAAAGGGTGAAAAAGTCATTTCCTCACAGGTTGGCTGGAAGTCTGTATTCAGGGTTGATATCAGTAGGGCCCTCTTCTCTCTCTCTCTCTCTCAGCTCTAGGGCAGAGTCTTCCTCAGCTTGGGCAGCCTCTGGGGTTCCCAGGACTTCCGATTGCCATTCCATTGGTCATAGCTGGATCCTTAGACGGTCATCCTCCACTCCCCCATGTGGAATTGTTTCTGTGTTTCTTCTCCCCTTTCATAAGACCCGGGTTAGAAAGTATTAGGAATCTCTTCTGAGTAGTGTTTTATTGGTACTCAACTGCTCATCTAAAGGCTGGTGGTTTGAACCTACCCTGTAATGGTGTTAAAAAAAAAAAAAAGACCTGCAAGTGGCTGTCATTAGCATTACAGCCAAGAAAGCCCCACGGAACAGGTCTGCCCTATCACCTCTGGAGGGCTATGAGTGGGAATGGACTTTATGACAACTAGTAGCAAGAACGCAGAAAGGAGTAGGATGAGGACCCAGTCCACTTGACTTCAGTGTAACAGACAGCAACAACAAGCAAGGCCACCAGGTAACAGGGTAGAGGGGTTAGGACTTGAAATATCTCACATGCCCAATCCATTGCAAGATGTCAGAGGTGCCCACCCAATGGAAGTCTGAGTCTCTCCTCAGAGACTTGACATTAATTCAGCCTGGCAGTGTGATCAGAGGCCATTGTCAAAGTTTTTTTTTTAAAAAAAAAACCTAAGTTTTTTTTTAAAAAAACCCGCAGTTTTGTCTTGAACCTGAGGAGCAGTTGGTAGTTTCAAACTGTGGACCTTACAGATCACTATGCCAGCAGGGGTCCTTGCCAAGGTCTATGTGTGTTATACAGAGTTCCTGCTTGTCCACAGTCTTGGGACATCTCCTCTGGCAAAGGACTAGAGAAATCATGGGAGGCTGTGGACCAGGAGAGACCTGGGGTGAAGAGAGAGAGCCACAGAGTGAGGACTTTCCCACTGGACTCTATGGCCAAGGTCTCAGAGGTGGGTTTGAGTTGGATGGTTCTCAGACCAGAAGAAATGAGCCACTTCATAAGCCACAGAGACATGCAGGGCCCTCACTCCACTAGGTCCCAGTTTAGTAGCCCAAGGGCATTAATGCAGCCCCTTGGCTGCCATGAGGGTGTGTGCATTTCCCCTGCTTGCAGACACCATGTTGGAGCTCAGCTGTAAGAAGCCACATGGATGCAGAGAGAACAAGTAGGAAAAGGGCAGCCCTGTGAAGAATTCAAAATAGATTTCATATTTATGCCGAAGTGACTGCTTTAAAGAGGTAGATGCTACAGTCAGTGGGAATGGAACCCTAGGGAAAGAAGAGGTCATTTATAGAAAAGACATCATTTTTTTCATATTTATGGACATCTCTGAGTTTCAAGGATGAAATTTAATGATGCTAAGGAAAACCAAAGAAGAGTCAATACATTTGAACTGTGATGCCAGGGAAGAATATTGCATGTATGGCTGAGCTCTGGTGGCCTAGTGGTTGTGTGCGGAACTGCAGCCCACAGGATTGACAGTTCAAATCCAGGAACAGCTCTCCAGGAGCAAGGCTGGGCTTCCTACTCCCACCAGGACAGTGAGGCCACAGAAAAAAAAAGCAAGAACAACAACAACAAACAAACAAACAAAAGAATATTGCACATAGCAGGACTGCTAAAAGGACAAGCAATTCTGTCTTGGAAGAAGTACAACCGGAATGTTCTTTAGAAGCAAGCCTAGGGAGACTATCTCAAGTACTTTGGACATGTCGTCAGAAGAGACCAGTCCCTAGAGAAAGACATCATGCTGGGTAAAGTGGCGCATCAGGAAAGAAGAGGAATACCCTGAATTGGATGGATCCTCACAGTGGACTCAAGCGTGGGAACAATTGTAAGGGTGACACAGGACTGGTGTTTCCTTCTGCTGTGCACTGAGTCGCCAGGAGTCACTTGGCTCCATGTCATCATACAGCAGCAACAAAGAAACATAGAAGACTTGTGCTCTACTGACTTTCCCCCCTCTAGAACCCTGGCGGAGATGTTAGGTGAGCATGGCCCGGTGGGTTTGTGGTTTGAAGGCATTAGCTGGTCCTAGGGAGAAAAACTAGGCTGTCTGTCCCCATCCAAGTATACAACCCTGAGAGCCATACATAGATAGGGATGCCCTAGGTGAGTCAGTAATTAGTATTGTGGACACACAGTGGTATCTGGTTGCTCTTCTGTGAATGAAAGAACCACATCATCGGCATCATTGATCTAAAATGTGAGTGGGAACCCAAAATGTTTTCTTCTTCTTAGGGGAAACCAAGGGCCTTTCGTCTCCGCTGATTGGGCACAGGCTTGCCCACTTTTCTGTCGCCTGTACCCTGGAAACTATTTTCCTTTTCCATCTGAGGGGTTTCTGACTTACACGAATTTCTGCTTTCAGTGCTTATACTGCTTATACCTTGCTCAGGGAAAGAACAAGAAGCATCTCTTGAAGCAAGCAAGCAAGCAAGAAAGAAAGAAAGTAAGTAAGAAAGAAAGAAAGAAAGAAAGAAAGAAAGAAAGAAAGAAAGAAACTATGAACACAACTTTTCATATTGTTAGGTGCCCATAACTATGCACAGCAGACAAAACACTGCCTGGTCCTGAGAGCCCATTGTTGTAGCCACTGTGTCAATCCACTTTACCTTAGCTTAGTCTGAATATCACTAGATGAGAATTAAATCCAGGAAGGACCAGAAACCCCCTGTGTTAGTCTGGATTGACTAAAGAAACAATTTAGAGATACTCGTATGTGTATAAGAAAAAGTTTTATAAAAAAGATCAATTTTATATTGAGAAAACATCCCAGACCAGTCTAGATCAAGTCCAAGATTAGCCCATATGACTGATACCAATCTATAAATTCCTCTTCAGACTCATACAACACATGCCAAATGCAAAAGGATCACAAACCAGTGGGTGGAAAGTCTTGTGGATCCAGTGGCAGGGGAAACATCTCAACCCTGGCATGGGGCTCCATGTGGGTCCTCCAGCTCCAGGGCTCTAGTGTAGCTCCAGCGGTCTTGTCAATAAGGAGATGAAGCAGATTCTGTATCTGTGTCTGGCCTCCAGTGAGCTATTCGTCTCTGTAGCACCTCCAAATGAGGCATCAGACTGCAACCTGATTAACAGGCTAAACTCCACCTCCTCACTCTTAATAGTCTCAAGTTGGCACTAAATTACGTAAGTAACACATCCCCAGTTAAATAAGAGAGGGCAGGTGCTAAGCTCCCCTGTCATTTCTTCCTTCACATTTCACCTCATCACTACTCTGAGATAAGTTCCCGAGTATCCCTCTGAGGGGACGGTAACCCCCAACAAGGGACTGCCTCAGGAGAATTGGTAAGCAAAAGTTCTAGGGCTGAATGGTCATGCCACCCTGACTTATATATGCTTAAGCAAATCCCACTCCACTCAGCCTCTTAAGAGCATTCCAAAGCAGAAGAACAACCCATTCATGGTTCATGTCATCTTCTCATTAGCCTGGATGGTTTGTAGAGCACTTCCTGTTTCTACTTGTATCTGTGCTTCTACTTCTGGACAAAAGCAGCCCAGCCTTTGTTAAACTTGGTGGCTTTGATCCAAATCAAAGGTACATCTTGCATCATAGCAGGGTGCACATGACACATGCGAACACCTCACTGAAACAAGCATGTAGCCTGAGTGTGCCTACCCTGAGGTGGACTTGTCTTTGTCTATTAAAAAAGAAAATGCTACCTACCTACCTCCTTGGGGAAAAAAATGCTGTTAGCTCAGAAGCAACAAAGCCCACATAGGAGAAGCACATCGGCCTGTATGACGATGAAGTGTCTAAGGACTCAGGTATCAGGCATCAAAGAACTAAAAATTTTATCATTATAAATGACAGGGAGTACAGATTGGAGGCCCAAAGTCCACCAATAGGTAAAGTGACAGCCCCTTACAGAGGGAGTGCAGGGAAAAGATGAGTCAGTCAAGGTACAGTGTGGCAACAATGAAATATGCAACTTTCCTCTAGTTCTTAAATGTTTCCTCCCACCCACTATCATCCCAATTCTACCTTGCAAATCCAGCTAGACCAAGGGATGTACACTGGAGCCAGAAACAGGGGTAATTCAGAACAGATGATCCTTTCAGGACCAGGGGTGGGAGTGGTGATGCTAGGAGGGTGGAGGGAAGGCGGAGTAGAAAGGGAGAACCTATTATAGGGATCTATAGATGACCTCCTCTCTGGGGTACAGACCATGGGAAAGTGGGTGAAGGGACACATTGGACAGTGTATGGTGACAAAATAATGACAATTTTGTAAATTGTTAGGGGTTCATGGGGGAAGGCAGAGTGGGAAAGGAGGGGAAAGATGGGAAGCTGGTACCGAGGGCCTAGGTAGAAGGAGGATGTTTCGAGAATGATTATGGCAACAATTGTGCAAATGTGGTCTGCATACACTTGAGGTATGCATTGATCATGATAGGAGTTGCATGAGCCCCCAATAAAAGGATTTTTAAAAAATGCTGTTCACAGGCTGTTCACAATGGAATTTAGGCATCAGCTGCTAACTGCCTGTGGCAGTCATGTGCTTATGTGAATTTTATGATTGAAATGTAGGGATGAAGTCTAGCCTGTTAATCTGGAGATAGCCATTGAGTAGCCAATGAGGCCTCTATGTGGGCATGGCTTTCTCCTGAGATTTCTGGGAAATCTTGTGATATTTCCCTGGTGAAGATGAGAAGCTATCTTTCCCCAGTTGTTGGGAGTTAGCTGCAAAGACAATGAATCACAGACAAGACAAGATGGAAGTGTCCGAGAACCTGGAGGAGCCATTGGAGAGACCACATGGCTTTGCCCTGATGGAGCCAGACCTCTGAGGCTAGGGCAGCCACATGGAGACCTCTGCCAGGGATGAGTTGCTTCTGCTGTTGATGGACCCTGAGCCCTGGAAGCAAGGAGCCATGTGAAGACCCCTGACAGCACTGGGTTTCTGCACCCACTGACCTGTGACTTCATGAGTCAGAAGGAGACTTTATAGACTGATTTCGGGCATATGGGTTAATATAAGACTTATGACTTTGTATTGGACTGGGCTCAATGTCCTGTTCCTCTTGTATATAAACCTTTTCCTTATATCTATATGCGTGTCTTCGAAATTTGTTCCTCTAGTCTACCTGGACTAACACACTGCCCAATCAGTGGTTCAAACCCATCAGCCACTCCACAGGAGGAAGGAGAGGCTGTCTGCTCCTGCCATGACTTACAGCTTTGGAAACACCCTACAGGCTCCCAGAGACTTGGGTTGGCTTGACGGTGATGGGTTGTGTGGCCACAACAGAAACACACTGGCTGATAGGAAGTATCCATGTGGTTTGATACTTCCTACCATCCAAAGAGCTTCCTGATAAACAATTTGTTTGGGACTTTCCATTTGGATTCTTTTGACTTCCTGCATCTGAGATCCAAACCACATAGCTAGTTTCCAGGACGACTGTAACCATTTCTATTGAGATTATGGCAAACAAAACTTGGGAGAGATTTCTGGGTAAAACACCAATGGGGATGCTACTACAAGGTCTGGTTAGTTGAACTTGTGGAGTTTCTAAAGAGCAAGTTCTTTGTCTTCAGAGAACTTTGTCTTCCAGGCCACAGTCATTTCAGAAAGCCTGACATTGGCTACCCAGCACATTGAGGTAAGAGCTCGCAATGCCGGGCCACCTGGTCTGACTAGCTTTTAAGCAAGAGCTTCTTCAACTGTTTCAAATGGTTGCCTAATTGAAGATAGCTTGCCATCTGCCATTATACTGTGAAAAAGCTGATCTCTCTCTCTCTCTCTCTCTCTCTCTCTCTCTCTTTTTCTGTCACGGGAGTCATCCAGGTGATTAGCCCTGACAAATAAACTGTTAGTGCAAGTGAGATCAGAAGAGAGTGGCATTGGGAGAGCTTTTGATTGCCTGATAAAAGGTGACAGTTTCTATATGCCCAGCACATGGCTCCTTTGGCACCTTCTGGAAGAAGGGACATGAGCTTCTGTCCTCTGATAAAGAAGCAGGCTCTCTCAGATACTGATGTGCAGAGGGCCCGAGGACTAAGGTCTGTTACCCAAATTTGGCCTGGCCTTTCATGACCACAAGTGAGGTGCTCTCTCTCGGTTTTGTTTGTTAGTTTGTCCTTCACTCCTAATGTTTTCTTGTGGACAGAGAAGACAGTGCTCAGCAGCGGCTTCCGTCACCGTGGGAGGGCTTGGGCATGAGTCACAAGATAAAGGGCGACGCAAGAGGACCACAACCCCCATGGAAACTTCTGGTCGAGTGGGATCTGGGCTTCAGTTCAGATGAAACAAGCTTCTAGGAAGGAGCTGGTGGTTCCGAGAATGGGCTAGAGATGTGGTTGAGGCCCTGTGGATCCAACGACGCTCTCCGCTCTCTGCACACAATTCCCCAGCTTCTGAGAAGGAAGGAGGGGCTGTGCCTGGGTGTCAGCAGTTGCTGCCCTAGTCTGGCCTTGTAGAATCTGATTTCTCTGTTTGTCATGATGATAAAAATACAGCAGAGTGGATTGCCTGGAACTTCTGCCAGCCAGCTCAACAGATGTCATCGGACAGTATTTATATGGATCACGTTTTCCTCTGGAGTTTCAGAAGCTTTAGTAACTCCTGCTGCTGCTCTGGGCAAGCTGCCACCGGGTATCTTGAACCCTGCCAGACCCTGTTTTGTGAGTTTTCAGGCCCCCCAAGACATCTTTATTAATCTCTGACTCCAGAGTGTGGTTTCTTAGGGTCAGGCATCCCATAGCACTCTGGACAATCTGCAAGGAGCAGAGAGGCACACATAAGTTTGCTTTTGTTATAGTCTGGACTCCCCTTCTGCTCTTCCCCTTTGGATTTCAGTGTGATGACATTTTTATATGACAAAGTGAAATAGGCCACTCACATATATCCCTCTCTCCTCTCCTGCCAGGGTGTCTATTCTGTGTGATTAAAAACAACAACAAAAACAACAAAAACAGATGAATTGACTGAAGCTGAGGGAGACCCCTCAGGGCTCTCTCACATCTGCAATGACTAGTCTGGGGGAAGCAAGATCAGAAGTCACGTCTGAGATGGTGCCTGTAGGTCCTCCACTTGTGTCGACACACAGTTGACTGGGAGAAGGATGAATCTGTTTTTCTTGTCATTTTTAGAGCCGTGAGCCATTTTCTGGATTCACTCTCTTATTAACCCCAACGTAGGGCTGAAGGTGCTCCAAGGTGCTTCCTACCAAAGGACAAAAACCAAGTTGCCTTTTAGTTGACGCTGATGTTTCACAACCTACTCGTTGACACAGCAGAGCTGCTCCAGAACACTTCCTTGACCACCATCTTTGCGGGAGCGTGTCACGAGGCCTTTGTGCCATGGCACAGCAGGACGGTCATCAGCATTTAGGTGTGTGGCCAAGTGTAAGCCTCTAGTGCCACCCAGGACCTTCTCACTGGGCAAACATGAAACTTAGTGTTTCCCACAGTCACCTCAAAGAGCAGTGCTACAAAACCACAGAAACGTTTATGAAACAAAAACAGTAAAATGGGAATATGCTGCTTCTCTACACAGCCTCGGTTAATGTCTGCACATCCACCTCCCTCTCCGGAGAATTCTGCCCCCTTCCGTTTGCAGCATGTCAAAATAAGAGTCTGGCCTCCTCCTCAAAGGACTCACATTAAGTTCCTTGAAAACCCTTGAGGAGCTTGGGGAACAGAAAGACCCCAGGACTGTAATGTGACTGGGAGAAGCTTTCCCAAGGAAGTTTTCTAGGAACATTTGTTCTGCCAGCCCAGAGGCATGCATTGCCAGAGGACCATGATGGAAACAGAATTCCACTATACGATGCTGTGTTAGTCTGGGTGGGTAGACCAGAGAAACAAATTCACATATATGCACATGGATATAAGGGAGTGGTTTATACAAGAGCAATGGAACATAAAAAAAGCATCCCATCCCAGTCCAGTCCAAGGTCATAAGTCCGATCTTAGCCCAAATATCAATCCCAGTCTATAAAGTCTCCTTCTGACTCACAAAGGACATGCAAAGACACCAGGATAACCACAGGCCAGAGGGTCCAGAGTCTTGTCTATCCAGTGGCAGTAGAAGCATTCCAACCTTGGCAGGGGTCTCCCTATGGCTTCTCATTCCCAGGGCTCAAGGTCCATCAACAGTATTCATTGGTGGTAGAAGCATCTCAGTGCTGGCAGAGGTCTCTCTGTGGCTTCCCAAGCATCTCAGCACTGGCAAGAGTCTCTGTGAGGCTTCTCTGACCTCCAGCTCTTCCAGTTTCCATGACTCAGGTTCTATATCATGCTGCCATGTTGTCTTATCAGTAGACCATCTCCAAGAGACTGAGTCAAGTCCCTCCTACCTCGGGACTTACCAGAATTCTCAGTAGAAAGCCATGCCCACACAGAGGTTTCATTGACCATCTCCTGATTGACAGACTAGACTCCACTTCTACACTCTTAGTAAAATTGGCACCAGAGTACGTGAGTACCGCAGATGTTCCTGGTCTTTGTCCTGCAGATGCCGTTTTCCAGTTTTTAAGAAAACTTTAATAAGCTCCCTTGATTGTCTTGGATTCTATCATGATTATCCCTATGTGAAGCATCACTCCCTGCCTGGAAGGAAGGAAGGAAGGAAGAGAGGAAGGAAGGAAGGAAGGAAGGAAGGAAGGAAGAAAGAAAGAAAGGAAAGATGCTAGTTACTCAGCGACTCTAACCTTCTGAATTGGTCTGTAGACCTTGAGAGCAGCAGGCTGACTCCACCAGCACTGTTTGGATGGGTCCTTTGTTGGAAGGTTCCCTAACTAGAGGAGGACTCGTGGAGCACTAAGAGAACTTAGCCTGCCACCACCCACCAACCACCGAGGCATGTTTCAACATTGTTCGCTTGGCATAAGGCAAGTGCACGTATGAACTGGATCCCCGGTAGCAGTCCTTTATTTACCTTCCGCAGATAGTAGAGAGTGCTGCATGAACCCCTGGACTGCTCAAAAAGGGCCCAAACCAGTCTTGAAAGAAATATAAGCATGATACACCTTTCAAAATAAGGATGAACAGACTTAGCCTCTCTTCACACATCACCCAGAATCACTGAGGACAACAGACTGAGCAAGGACAACCGCACCCTCAACATCACAGACTAGCACAACGACACGTGACAGTCGACAGGACGGTGGCATGGGAATGCACCACACCTTACTCAGTTGTGCCCCAGTCATCGAGCGTCAGTGCCAACTCAGGGACAGCCAGCAGCACCAACACACACACACACACACACACACACACACACACACACACACACACCCATAGCTGTATCTTCCACATAATGCCGTACCCACAACAGATGCTTAGCTGTCGAACAATAAAATATTGCTGATGGCTTAGAAGTCACCTGGGTGGCCCACAGAGCCTCGTTGGCTGGGTGAGGGTGCTGGTGGCATTTGAGCCGGTCTCTTCTCATCACCCACCTAATATGGGGCCACAGATGCCAACCCAGCCCCATTGGGCTCCCCGCTCCCTTCATAACTAATCGGTCAGACACAAGTTTGACTTAATCAAGAGAGGCTATGTAAAGCAGATTAATGACATTTTGATGAACTTTTCAACTCAATTTGCAAAGCCATGCTACGTTAACCACCGTTTCCAATTACCCTCCAGGAAAAACTCAGGGGAAGTGGAGACCCCACAGGGCACCAAAATGTTCGTGTAAGTGGAGGATGATCGAAGCCACAGCATCTCCTAAGACTCCGTCCCATCAACAATCAAGGACACGCAGCCCACTTCAAACATTCACAGTGAAGCCTGAGCACTGCCTCCACCGGGGCCAAAATACAGGATCAAAATGCACTTTGAGTGTTCCACAGATACGAGCTTCTCTCCTCCTGTGGCCACTACCCAGGCTCCAGTTTCTATAGGCGTCTGGAAGACTGGGAAACGCTGCGAAGGGACCACTGGGAGTTGTCTCCACAGCCCATGGGGGTGGGGTTCGTCTTGAGAGTTGGTGATTTTCATTTTTCAAAACTTGACCTCTCCTGCCCTTTGCCAACCTCACCAACACCCTCGAAACCCACCCTGCGATGATCAGAGGATCAGAGCCTTTGTCCGGACGAGTTTTGTTTGAGAATGCCGGAGCGGGGCTTCTCCGCTGCCAGCCTTCCATCGCCCGGGGCTTCTGTCCACACTCCCACAAAAGCGGAGATTATCTCTCTCTGTTAAGGGTTTAAAATCCTACAAGCCGGCCATGCAAGTGACCAGTATCAGATTATGATAACAAGATCATGTTCAGTTATAAAAACAAGTGTCTAAACTTTTCTCATGTCACTTTCTCTCGGGTTCCTTCTGAGCGAGAGGACTCGGCTCATTTTGAAGGCAGCGCTTTGAACTGGATTCATGGGGCATTTATTTGCATAAGAAGATTTGAGGCTGAAGAATGGCCCGCTATTGCTTCTGCCCATTAATATGCCTGCTAATTCAGCACAGTGTAAGCCTATTGACAGCCCACAAAAGGCTCAAATTCAAGGACAGTTATCCTATGGCCATTGTGAGCACTTCAATTCAAGGAAAATGTTCACTCGAGGAATACAGTTGTTACAATTAGATATTTTTCATGAAACATTATAAAGAACTAATGACAACTCAGAGCACAATACCGCAACAATCACCAGAAAGCACTCAGAGCTCCATGAGCTGGGACGCCACCGTCTCCCTCCGGCCGGGCCCTTCCCCACTGCTCTTGGCTCTTGTTCTCACTTTCCCAGAAAGAGCCTGCTGGAGACGGGCGGGCACCTGCGACCCCACAAACACATTTGAATCCAAAGCAAAGTGAAATCAGGATTTGGGCAGAAGAGGAGAAAGCTGCCTCGCCAGCATAAACGGTTATTACACTCCCCTTGATGGAAAAACAACACCAAAAATCCCTGCCACCACCCAAGGGGAGTGTGGGGTGCATCGGCATTTGAGGGCGAAGACGAATGATTTCAGGGAGAACGCTTCGCTCTCCTTCAGCATGTTGTGAAAAAGAAAACCAAAAACATTAATGCGGATCTAGGAACACTCAACGTGGGCAGGGAAATTGTGGCTATGCCAGGCGGATGTTTGCAGCCGCATTTGGGGGAGAGGCTTTAGTGTCTGGGGGGGACTCTGCTGGGAAGGTAGCAGTGGATGTGTCCCCGGAGCTGGGGAAGCGGCAGGATTCTAAGGAAATGGGTCTCAAAAACATTGTTGCTGCTTGTGAACTGCGTACCAGGGACGCAGGGACTGGGGGCTTTGGCTGGGGCATTGTGCTCAGCCTCCCACAGGGGTGTCAAACCCGGGGCTGACCACCGGTTGTATTTTTCTCCCTCTACATCCCTCAGAAAAGACATCAAAGACCAGAGAGATGTGCTTTTTGTTTTGTTTGGTGTCTGATTCTCAACATGTGGTTTCCCGGGCCAAACTTCGGCACCTTTTAACCTATTCTGTTCAGCTTAGGCCGGAGCTGTAGTTGAGCATTAGGGAAACTATAGTAACGGATAATCTGTCTGTGGCTGAAAAGAAACTATGTATCTTGTCACACAAGAGCTGTCGTTGGATTGCTGTCCTCGCTTGAGACCCTCTGGGGGCTCCAGCCTCTCTGTCCTGAGACTGGGCCTGTCTGCAGGAAAGGGGTCCAGGCTTGGGCCTTTCTGCCTGTGCACATGTTCACTGAAGGTGAGCCAGTAAGATGTGGTGCTTTGCCCCATCCTGGCATCTGATGATTTATTACAGATGCTTTCATGATGGCAGAAATGAAACCTCTTCATACAGGGGAGACAAAAACACAACAGATAAAACACCTTTGGGTCAGCCGGGCATGAAGACCGCTAGGATTTTCTGGGTGGATGCTTGTTCTCTTCTCCTTAAATCGTGTGACACTGCCAGGAGACAGAATCCACAGGGTGGCATTACATGTGGGATGGGTCGGTTTACCCATCAAGACTGGCCTGCTGAACACAGCTCCCTGGCCCCCTCCACCCACCCCAACTTCTCCTAGGGAAGAAACAGGGTAGAATTTGAGATTATCTGGGTGAATGTGGGATGAGCAGGACCATGTGGGGTCTCTGTTCAGAGTATAAGTTCTGGACTCCAATGACCAAAGTCTCAAGTCCGACCTCCAGTCCTTACTAGCTGTGTAACCCTGTGTAACCATGTCTCAGAACCTCATTTCGCCTTTCTTGGATTCTCCTGTTAGGAGAATCTACTGTGGCATTCCAGGGCCCAGCACCCAGCAGGGGCTCACAAGGAGCTAGTGGCAAGTGACATCGCATCCCAGAGCCCTGGTGAGATAGGAGATCAGAGGTTCAAAACCACCAGCCTGTCCCAGGGTTGTCATGAAAAATGAAAGGTCATGAAAAGTGCTGGTTCAATACCTGGTACCTAAGAAGTGCTCGGTAAATGCCGGGTTACTAGAGTGACTACCTTGACTATGAAGTCAGCAGGTATCTTTAGAGGACGGCACAGCAACGCTTTCCCTTGGAGGACTCAGGTACACTTAACCCAAGCCATGGAATTATCCATGCCTCACAGGCATGTGAAAGTTGAATTCCGAATGAGGAAGACCAAAGAGGAATCGATGCCTTGGGATTGTGGTAAAGAATATCAAAAGTACGATAGGCTGCTGAAAGGTCAAACAGCTCTGTCTTGGAAGAAGTACCCCCAGAATGTTTCTTAGTGGCTAGGATGGAGAGACTTCATCTCTTGTGTTTTGAACAAGTTGTCCAGAGAGACCAGTCCCTGGAGAAAGACATAATGTTTGGGAAAATAGAAGATCGGAGAAAGGGGAAGGCTCTGGAGGAGCTGGACTGACCTTGACTGCAACCATGGGGTCAAGCGTGGGAACATCCGCGGAGGTGGCATGGCACCGGCCAGGTTTTGTCCTGCTCTGCATAAGGCTGCTCAGGGTCGACACTAACTCTGTGGTACCTAACAGCCACTGCAGCAGTAGGTAGCAGAGAAGCGGAGTTGGTTTCAGGTAAGAAATCAGATTAACATCAAATAGGTTGCCCGGGTCATCAAGCTGGGAAGTGACACCACGTCCGAACTCAGTCCATATCAGAGCCTATGACCTCAAAGAGTGTTAAGCATGTGACCAGGTATGCACTCAAGCATGTTCACATGTGCCCACCCTCGCACAAGCACTTGGTGACAACAGCATCATTCTCTATTATTTTGCAGCATCTTTTTGAGCCTGGCCCCCTACCCCATGTCATTTGCTGTTGATGTCTCTTCCCTTTCGACAGTTCCAATGGTGGAGTCTCTGCATGGAGGAGTCATAGTGTGTTTGTGTTCTTTCTCAGCTTTGAGCCCTTTCTAGCAAACCTACTGCCTAAACTTCTTCGTTAATCTTTGGCAAAGGGTTCCAGGGGAGAAGCAGTTTTGGAAGTGAACAGACACTCGTTCTTACTGGTTTATTCCAAGCGCTCTGTGCAGGGATGGAGGAGAAAGGATACCTATTTCTGTGGTTCCAAGGAAGACAACGAGTCCTGACAGTCCATGAGACATGCTCAGGATCACTTTGAATCCTATCAGGTAAGTAGTCCTAGTCAGGGAGGAATTCCTAACTAGACGGGACCAGAGCATGGGTCGCTGGACCTAATATTCCCTTTCAGTCCACAAGCAACTCTGTGGAAAGTTCCCCAGCAGGGTGGACCATTACACCATTATAGCCAGCTCTGAACCCAGGACACCAAGCCCACAGTCTTGTTTTCTCTCATCATTCCACAAACTCTTGACAGGCAGCCCAGCACCTCCACAGCCATCGGTATTCCCTTATTCTGTTTGCACAGCTGCTCCTTGAACCATGTAAAAGTTTCACATGAACAGATGAAATGTTCTGAAATCCACGTTCTTCTCCAGATGATCCATCCTTTGCGATAATCCACACAGTGGAAGGCAGTTGCATAGTCCATGAAACACAAGGGAACAACTTGCTGGTAGTCTCTGCTTTCAGCTGAGATCCATCTGACAGCAATGCTATCCTCTTCTGACTCTGGCCTGAACCTCTGGTAATTCCCTATCCCGGTACCGCTGCAATCATTGTTGGATGATCTTCAGCAAAATTTTGCTTGCCTGGGATATCAGTCATATTGTTCTATGCTTTGAGCATTCTGTTTTGTCACGTTGCCTTGTCACCGGTACACATTTGAATCTCTTCGAATCTGTTGGCCGAGTGCTATCTTCCAAATTTCCTGGCGTCAATGAGTGCGAGCTTCCAGTGCTTTGTCAGCTTGTTGAAATATTTCCATAGGTATTCTGTCCATTACTGGAGGCTTGTCATAGCTGAGCATTTTCCTGTTGTCTGGGGTAAAGAGAGTCCAAGGGGTTGGTGTGTAAAAGAATGACTCACGGTCATTGAGCTAAGCCAATGAGAAGCAGGCTTCTCTTGCCACCCAAAACTGTGTTCTTCCATTTTTGTATTTAACAAGCACTAAGTGAACACCATGAGCTTGACACAAGCCATGACATTCTTAACCACCTCATAAGCACTGAATGTCGAATAAAGAAAAAAAAAGATGAAGAAGAACATATGCATTTGAATTCCAGTGCTGGCACAATCTGTCTTGGAAGAAGTACAGCCAGAATACTCTTTAAAAGTAAGGGTGGTGAGACTTCATCTCCAATACTTTGAACACATTATCAGGAGAGATCAATCTCTGAAGAAGGACCTCATGCTTGATAAAGCAGAGGGGCCGCGGAAAAGAGGAAGGCCCTCAAGGAGATGAGTGGATGCCGTGGATGCCATGACTGCAACAGCGGGCTCAAGCAAACTAACCATTGGGAGGGTAGCCCAGGACAGGCCATGGTGTGTTCTGTGGTACATTGGGTCACTCTGAGTTGGAGCCGAGTCCGTGACCCCTAACAATAGTGACACTCTACACCAGGCACCCTGCTAACCTCTGAATGCACCAGTACCATCAGACAGGGCAGGGGCTCTCGCACCAAAGAACTGAGAGTTTGGATGAGAGATGAGTCTGTCAATGAATGAGAAGAGAAAGCTTTGGGAAGACAGACGAGGACAATGGTTGCCAGACTGAGCTGATCCCAAGCCCACACTCACTGCCATTGAATTGATATCGGCTCCTAGGGACTAACCCGGACAGGGGAGAACTGCCACTCTGAGTGTCCCAGACGGCAACTGGAGAGAGCAGCAGAAAGTCCTATCTTTCTTCCTCGGAGTGGCCCGTGGTTTCCACCTGCTCATCTATACTGCTACATCACTCAAACACCACTGCCTACTGAACTGCACGTCCTGTAATCACGACCTCACCAGGGCTCCTAGCTGAGCGAAATGTGGTAGGACTAATAAGAGCCAAAGGATCCCAGGTGGCAGTGTTACATGTTGAGCTGCTGACCACAAGGTCCATGGTTCGAAACCAACCTACGCTGTTCTAGTCTGTTCTCCAGCATCGCCATGGATCGGATGAGCTGCATGGCAGTGAGCGAGTCTTGGTGAAAAGACAGTTAAGTGCATGGCTGCGAGCCAGAAGGTTGTCAACTCGAACCTACACAGAGGCTCTAGGACAGAAAGATCTGGCAACTGCTCCCTTGAAGATGACAGCCTTGAAAACTCCACAGAACAGGGGCTGCTCAGTGTCTGCCACTCCCTCCTCTCTTGTATGGGGAGTAGGGTGGGGTGGGGGGTGGAGGGTGGGGGATGGGGAGTCCCTTTATTTTCCCAGCCACCTTTTCTCTTAAGTCCTGCACTGTGGGCTGGTGTGGGGGAAATGCTACATTTGCAACCAGGTCCCTGAGCCCCCAACTTAAGTCCGCTTGCATTAAGTGCTCTCCAGTGACCCAACACCCCCTGGCAAAGGGCCGCCTTCTGCTTTTGACGGCTTTGGCATATTTGGTCATTTACCGGGTGCATGTGAAGATCAAATGGGTTAAGATTCTTCTCTTTAAACAGCAGGGAAAAGAACATCAAAAAGGTGTACATTTCATTTCCCCAGTTTTGATTAAGTCAAGCATGAAATGAAATGTAATACCCTCAAGTGGCTGGGGTTTACACCATTGATGTGGTTACTTCTGCTTCAGGAGGCCCAATCAGCCCTGGGCAAGGGGAACAAGCTAACAGAGTTTTAGGGTGGCCAGATGGACGGGGTTTACCGGCCTTGAAAAGGCAGCTTAGTGCACGCCTCTTCAAGCCAACTGTGCGAAACCCCGGTGTGGCCCGTCCCCGCTGCGCCCCTCTCCTCTCCGCCTATTCTGGACCAGGAGCTCAGAGGCTTGGCGGGAGCAGCCTCCTCCGGGTGTGTGCTGTCGGGGCAGCCCACCCTGCAGTTCCTCCTGGCCCGGTAGGTGAGGCAACAGTATGGGCATGCCAGGATGGCAGATTCTGCTGCAGATGCACTTCGGGCAGGAGGCGAAGGTCTGCTCGGGAGCTGGTTTCCTAGCAGAAGCACCTTGCAGGGCGGCAGGGGCCCTGGACACCACACAGGCTGTGTGCCACTATGCAGGCAGGGGAGCCCCTTACCCCACCCACCAGCAGGGCTGGCGAGGAAAGCCCGGCAACTCAGTTCTACAAAGATGACTGCCTGCTGTTGGAAATGTGGTTTGCTCTGCAGCGAACGGCCAAGGAAGGGGAGATCCATGAAAATTATTATTTACCGTACGTTGAGTTGTAAATATTTCAAAGCATCCTCATGTTTCTCTAGAAATTCCATTAACATGGATACATTCACCTATCAAGCAATGGTTACCATCATGAAAACCCTTGGAAGCAGCCCTGCCCTCTAACACATGGAATCACAAGTCGAGTTAATGTTTCCCATGGGCTTGGCTTGAGTTTTTCTTTGGAGGCAGGTTTGGAGGGGGCAGTGAAGATGGAAAGGCTGACAGCCAAAGTAAAGGGGTCTAGAACAATATTGGAGCAGTCGGGACCAAGCAAGCTTCTTTGCAGCTACAAGTCACTTTTTCCCTCTGTACAAAGCAGGGCCATCACTGGGGTCAGCGTCAACCAGTACTAATTGATGATCTCCATCCCCCCCTCCCACCTGACCCCCTGCCCTGCCCTTCAGTACTAGACCCTACAGAATCCTCAGGGACATTTACTATCCATTTTAATCCTAAGGTAATATATAACACCATAGATATAGTTATGCATGCAAGGGAATCTTGCTTAAATCATATGAATGCTAACAAGAAGAGTCTTGGGTGCAATCTTCACATATTTATTGCATTGCGCTACTGTTGCTATCTCTCTCTCTTTTTTGGGGGGGAGGCATCAATGCCCTGGTGGTGGGAGTAGGAGGCCCAGTCTTGCTCCTGGAGAGCTGCTGCTGGATTTGAACCTCCAACCCAGTGGGCTGCAGTCCCGTGCACAACCACTATGCCACTGGGGCTCAGCCTGTTGCTGTCTCATTAGTAATGGTGTCTTTGGAATGCTTTTAGATGGGTCTTCTTTCGCTTGATCAAGGACTTCATTCTAAAAAGAGAAAAGTTGTTGGTATAGATTCATAATTCCTTCGGACTGCTAACTCTTTGTGAGAGTGGACACAAATCCGTCACTAGAAAAACAACTGGCAGCAATCAAAAGTAGCAGGGCCTAAGAAAACCTGGTGATTTGAGCCATCATGGTAATTCGGTAATAATACCAACTTGGACCAAGCATCCATTCACAGAAGCTTTGGCTGTGTCTGTGGATGGATGCATGTCCGCAGGGCTTAAAAGGAATGCTTTGGTGTTTTAACTAATGGCAGGGAACTTTTGGTGGTGTTTTAACTAACGGCAGGGATATTTTTATTAAAAAACAATCATATCTGTTGAAACAGAACACAACCTTCTTGGAAACAGTCATTAGGTGTCTCTCCCTCTGTCACCCAGTGAGGGTGGGACTCTAGTTATGCCACTGGTCCAAACCCCACTTTCTGAGGCCTCATGGACTTCTATCCTACCAGAAACAGCAAAGCTGTAGGCTTAGCTTCAAGAAAATATACTTTAAAAAATGATAAGGTGTTAGAATAAACTAGCCTCTAACATCATGGGGTCTGTAGGTACAATTGTACAGTTATCATATATAAAGATTCTAGGAAAATCATAGAGAATAGGAGAGGTAGGAGAGGAAGGTGAAATAAGGGAGTCAGACACAACTCACCACATGCTCACCTTAGCCCCTCTTGGTGGTCCATGTGGAGGCAGGAGACAAGAGGAGGAAGGCTGGAATATATTTCTAACCAAGGCTTATATATATTTATGGGGCATGCAAGCCCCCGGTTAGAGGAAACCACATATGTAACAGGAAGGGGTTGCCCATAAGTAATACATGCCATGGGAAGGGAACGATCTTGGGGTGTACACACAGTAGGAAGGGGAGGGACTAGGGTTACACATGTGACAAGATGGGCGGATCCTAGATTCAAGATGGCAGCCTAGCCTTGGTCATCCTCGAGTTGGCTTGACTTACTCTGAGCTCTCCTTCAGGAAAGCCATCTTCTAACCTGTGTCGTCAGGGTGTGGGTCCCTCCTACTGTGGGACAGACACTAGTCTGAATGCTCTGGATGGCTGATGCCCTCAGGAAGAAAACTTCTAAGCAGCTGAAATCACAATGGTCTAGCAAGCAGGTGACAACCTGGGGGAAAACCTTTCTGCATTCCACAGCTATTAAGAAGTGTTCAAACAAGAAACTAATTAATCAGACTGTCTGCCAGTAGGTGTATTGAGTCAGTTCCCTCTTGAGTAAGGTGACCAGACATCCCTCTTTTTTAACAATTTTTCCCGCATTGCAAGGCATTTTATTTATTTATTTTGGGGTTTTTTTTTTTTTTGGCATCAAGGCATTTTAAAATTAAATATATCACGATACTATTTTTGCATTCTATGAACATTTTTGTTTGTTTTTTTGTTTTGTTTTGTTTTTGTGGGCATCACTGCCTCTGGTGGTCGTGGGCACTACCCAGTTGCTGCTGGATTGAACCGCCAAGCCCACGGGCTGCAGTTCCGCACTCAACCACTTATGCCACCGGGGCTCAGCCCTCTATGAAAATTTTTCTTGCTCTATATAGACCAAATTTTAAATCAAGAACCACCCCTTTCCCCCTGCCCCCCCGCCCCCCGCCTTAGTCAATGGTGTCCCGTTGAAAATCTGGTCACTTCACCCCTGGACACAACAGGACTAAACACATCCTCGCCAGGGTTCCATTTGAGCTCATTGTTGCGCCCACTGTGTCAAGCCACCTCACCCGGGCTGTTCCTCTTGCTGGCTGCTCACCTCCTTTACCAGGCAGCATGCTCTTCTCCGGGGACTGGGCTCTCCTGATATGTTCAACAAGTATGTCAGACCAGGTCTCACCCTCCTCACCTCTAAGGAACACACTGACCTGACTTCCATGACAGGTCCATTTGTTCTTCTGGTAGACCTGGTCTGTTCCGTACCTGTGGGCAGCACTGTGATTCAAACATGTCCATGAGGCCAACTGAAAGGAGGGCACAGCCATTCTGCTGTTAGATGAAAGATGAATGGTTGCACCCCACCTAGCAGCTTCTGGGGAGAAAGTACTGGTTGGGGGGGGGGCGTGGCACTGTGAGTTGAAAAGCTGTCCGTATGGGGAAGGGATGAGTTGAAAATGGGCAATCTTATTGCCCTAACAACCATATGATGACATCTAAACATCGTAAAGAATGAACCACAGGAACAAAACAGCCCATTCCCCCCTCAGGAGGGAGACCTGGTGGCCTCACAGGCTAAGTGAAAGTTGGGAGCTCAGAACAGCTTCTCCAAGGGAGAAAGAGGAGGCTGCTTCTGCTCCTGGAAAGGTTAGTGTTGAAAACCCATAGGGTAGTCCTGCCCTGTGCTATGGGGTCCACTGTGTGGGAATGGGCTTGATGGCAGGGAGTGGTTTTCTTTTATGTCTTTTTTTATCCTCA
>PVJH01001396.1:0-212110 GCA_004026705.1 Nesogale talazaci | reverse complement strand
CCCCCCCCCCCCCCCCCAGCACACAGGAATCAGAAGTCATTAGATGAGTATCTCGTCACTCTGTGCTTCCTTAAGATTCCCAGGTTTCTACCAAAGCCGAGAACTGTTTACAGCTAATCCGATGAGAAATCCGTTGGTGGCTGGACTGCTCCCCATGAATACAAACGTCAGCACCCCATTAAATGAGGTCCTTTTTAACTGAGTGGAGCTTGCCTCAACTATGATGATGCATGGGGGGTGGTGATGGCCATGGCTAGGTGCTATCTCGGGGTCTGGATTAGAAGGAAACGCTGCCTGTACCTGTGTCGGTCTCACAGTCGTTTTGCTTGAGCCCGTGGTTGATTGTCAGTCCCTCTCCTCGAGCTTCTTCCTTAATACACATATGGAAAAAATTCCTCCTTACAACAACGGGAGAGAACCAATAAACTGTTTTGTTTCTCTTTTAAAACAATACTTTTTTTTTTTTTAAAAAAGCAAGTTATGGAAGATTACTGTTACTATTGTTAAAATGTTTCAACAAATTAAGTTCTCATTCCTTGTAAAGCAAACTTAGTTCTACATTTTTTTTTCTTGGTTGTAAGGAGTAGACTGGGCGCAACTGATCTCTCTTGATTAGAATGTGTGCAATTTGTGCTGCTTCCTGTACTTAGATGATCTCCTCTGATTAAAGCAGAGTTACTAATTATTGACTTGCAAATTATTAACTATAAGTTAATAGAACATGGAAGAGGCCAGAGATACTTGCCCTCATGAAATTCTTATTCATATTACATTGATGTGGTTGAAAAGGATACAGAAACAAAAGTTATACTGTGCTAGCTAATATGTTATTCTGTTGCATCTCATCTCTCTTAGCTCAGGGTTTACTATCAAAGAGAACTTTTTCATATTTAATGAGAAATTCCCCCTTATCTCTTGGGGAAAAAAATAGCTCCAAGCAGGTCATTCTGGTTTTGAGAAGAACAATTTGGGAAGTTCCTTTTAGTTATGTGCACGTAGAATTGGGCCTCATTCTCCTAAGACGGGGCTGTGCCATACGTCAATCATGGTCTACTAGTTGATTGCAAATGTAGTAAGTAGATCACATTGCATTAAAAAAATAGACGTAAACCTATCATTAATCCTGTCACTTAATTGACATACAGCACAGCCAATCAGATGCAATCTCAGGTGTCAAATGCATGCCCAAACAACTGCTAAGTGCAGCAAAACTGACAGACTAAGTTATCGCCAATTTTTTTTTTTTTTTTTTTTTTAGGCATCACTGCCCTCAGGTGGTGGGAGTGGGAGGCCCAGCCTTTGCTCCTGGGAGCCGGAATTGAACCTCCGTCCCAGTGGGCCGCAGTTCCGCGCAACCACTACGCCACAGGGGCTCAGCTTTTTTTTTTAATTTTTTTTTTTTAGTTATCGCCAATATTTAGACTTTTTTTTCCCTCTTAAATGTAAGAAAGGGTGGGGCTGAGCCCCAGTGGCATAAGTGGTTGAGTTCAAATCCAGCGGCGGCTCTCAGGAGCAGCGCTGGGTAGCTCCCATGACCACCAGAGGGCAGTGATGCCCAAGAAAACAAACAAACAAAATGTAAGAAAGGGTATTAAAATAAGTGGAAGAGCTGGACCAACTAAGAAGACAAAAACATATCACTTTCATTTCATACAGAATGGGAGATTTTGACACTACAAGCCGACGTTCAGCTGCAAGTCCAGAGCGCATGAACAGTTCCAGAATTTACTTGCAAAGGGAAAGTACCCAAACATGAAAAAACGTGCTACCTCCTTGACTGCATTATTCAACTCTCCTTATTTATGTATTTTTCTCACATAAAGATCATTAAGTCCAAGTACCATTCCACCGTGATTGATGACCATGTGGAAGTGTGCTTGAGGCTGGCTGTCAGCAGCCACTGTCTAGACTGTGCATCCCTGGATCATTCCATTCAGTGCAAGTCATCAGAGTGAACTCAGGTGATGACAAAAAAGGCACATAGCAAATCATGTTGTGCATTATGGACTCATGCAGTTATACAAGGTATGTAAACACGCATTGTATGTATAAAGCATTCTCAATACATTTATGAATAAATAATAAATAATAACAAATATTTATGTTTCGCATTTTTGTAGTTGGTAGATCATTTTGACTTGATCATCTTATAAGTAGCTGGCATGCTGAAAAAGCATAAGCAGCCCTACCTTAAGAGATGGACCTTACTAATTACATCAATTGCTATTATCATAATGTTATACTATCAACTTTAATCAGTGACTAGGCATTGGCATACTCACTGTTTATTGGCGAGGAAGCTGGCTGGTTTGTGCACGGGCTGGTGACCGGCGGCACGCTGTTTGCTGTATCATAAGCAGCCTGTGATGTCCCTGTAAGAGAGGAACAGTTTGAGATCCAAAGAGGTTGAGGGAGCGACTCAAGGCCACCAAGTTAGAAGTTGCTGATCCGGAACTTAAATCCATGTCTCTCTGGGCCCAGCTGTGTATGGCCCCACCACCCCGTGAGGATTGAGGGCGAATTAGAAAGGCACCGTCACTCCATCAGCCAAAGGCAGCCCATGGCACTGGGCCGCCCGCGGAAAGCTTGACAAGAAGACCAAGCCATCCAATTGGCAAAATGGAAAGGGTGAAGGTGCCCTGGTGGTGCAGTGGGTAAGCACTTCCTTGCTAAAGGGAAAGGCAGACTGTTTGAACCCCCCCCCCCAGTGGCTCTGCAGATGAGACAGGGTGATCTGCTTCTGAGAAGATGAAACAAAACCCCTAGCCCTCTGCCGCTGAGCCAATTCCCACTCATTGTGACCCTCCATGGGGTTTCCAAGAGCTTGAACCTTGGACCTGGAAGCTAGCAGTCCAGTGCCTACCAACACACCACCAGGCTCTCCAAAAGATTAGAGGCGAGGCAATCGTAGGGGGTAGTTTCAGTCTGTCATATAGGTTCACTGTCACGGTGTCGAGAAAGGAGCCCGGGAGAGGGGGTGGTGGTTACCCAGGGGTCTGCTATCTGCATGGTTGTCAGTTTGAAACCACCAGCAGGTTTGTTGGAGAAAGACTGCACTTTTTACTCCAGTACACAGATACAGTTTGGGAAACCCACTGGAGGCTGCTCTAAGTCAGCATTGACTTCATGGCAGTGAATTTGGTTTCTGGTTTATCACAAAAGTAAGCCAAGAAGGACAATGTCATTTCCCCATGGATTGACAATCCATTTAATTGTCCGGCCTACAGGACATGCCTAGCATCGAGATATAACTGGACAAGTCTTTCCTGAGACTTCAGAAGAAACCAAGGATCCGCAAAGGTTCAGTGCCACAAAGGTTCTGTGGCGAGACCAGGCGGGGCGTGCCCCACGGAGCCTCTCAAGCAAACATGGATTTGGCTTAGTTGCTCGCTTTCAGAATTCGGGAATGTTTGCACCGGATTACGGAGTTCCAGCTCCTCCCGGGGTAATCCGGTCTGACGACTCGGGTCGCACAGGGCTGACGCTGAGGGCCTGGACCTGAGCCAGTCAGTTTGCCGCGTCCCCACCGGGCGCTATTAGGGTCTCCTCTAGCCGGACTCAGGTGGAGACTTCGAAGGGATTTCCCAAATGATTCTTCAGCGTTTTCATTGCATTGGCCAAAGGCAGTCACGCGGCCAAACCCCGATTCCGTGTGTCCAGGGACAAAGCAGCCCCGGCGGGAAAGAACGTAGCAGGAAAGCTATTAATTGGGTTATAAATGCAACTAACTAATCATGCACGTACATAACTTTAAATTTTGTATTTTTTTAATTCAATCAAGAAGGTACTTGAAAAAATACTTTTATGTGCTAACTTACTGTGTTACATTCTTTTTAAAATAGCTTTATTGGCATATAGTTCACATATCATGCAACTCAATGATTTCACTATGCTATAAAGAGTTGAGCAGTCATCACCACAATTGGTTTTAGAGCATTTTCTTCATTCTTGCACCCATGCTTATGAGCCCCCACTCTCCCCAACACTCCAAGAAACTCTTCATCTGGTAACTGTCAATGGATTAGCTACCCTGGAATTCATGCAAAGGAAATCGCACCCTCAATTCCAACAATGACAACTAAAGAAAGCACAGGAAAACTGCATCCAGGAGAAAGCAGAATAGAAACTAGAAAAAAAATTAAACATTGGTCAAAAGGGAAAACAAATGACAACCCGTTACATTGTAACCTATCTGTAGTAGTCTGCTTTCCAGTGCAGTTGGCCTGGGTGCAAGATTCTTCACGCCCCTGGTCAGTGGTCAGAGGGAGTTCCATGGGGGCTTCATCAGTGTGAGGATTCTGCAAACAGATTTCGATATAACACTATTCCTTCCATCTCTGAGTATTGAATGTCACTTGACAATAGCACGGATTCTACTGGGGACAATCATATTTAGGGGTGATATTTGTCACATTTTCATTTCTGTTTCTCTTGTTTTCTGTCTTGTTAGATTTGTCTATCAAATAAGCTAAAATAAGCTCCTTTTTTAATTCAATTGTGGTTTAAGCTTAACTTTCCTCTCTTGCTGGGAGAAATCTACCCTTCTGTTTTCTTCTACCTTAAAACTGTCTGAAAAACATCTCAGTTTGGGACTAGGTTTCTAATGTTCCCCCTAACCAATCTCCCCCACCCCACCCCCCAGCTAACAGCAGCTTCAAGAAGCTTCAAGATCATGCAGAGACGGGGGTGGTGGGGGTCAGAGCTAAAGCCCCACGTTTCCAGACTTACCTTTTTCATCCATTACACGGCGCCGTGGGAGGAACACGTGGCAGAGGAGTGATAAAAATCTACATTTTTCTGGTGCGTGCGGAACGTCCTTGCCGCGCTCCTGCCCCCTGTGCACATCCCCCTCTCGACAAAGGCTAGTACCTGGCGTGTCCAGCTCCACGTAGACCTTTATGCCCACTTTATGACCACGCACCGCAATAGATGTTGGGAACTCCAAAGATGGCGACTCTGGAGCTAGCCTCTGCTAGCAGCGCCTCTGAGCCTGTCTAGGAACCAGGTAGTGACCCGCCATGAAAGCCTCCTCGGGTTTCAAACGCTCCCCTTTCTGACGGAGGGTAAGTCTTGGGTCATGCTAGTTCGCTGCTGGGTGGGATGCTGCTGGATGATGTCACAGCTTGCCATGCACCCGTGTCTATGGTTGTATTTTTCTTTGTTTGTGTCAGAAGGTTGTCTAGGGACCTTATCTTGGTGTGACTGTAATGGATCAGTGACTCACCTTTGAGGTGAAGTGGCTGAGGACGCTTGATCTTTGTTCTCCAATTCTTACTTCTGATGAGTGAACTTTTTAAAGTTCCTTAGTGGGTGTTGATCCTCACTCGTTTTTACAGTTTGTTCAGCAGTTTGTACAATTGTTCTTTCTTTTCTTACCTTGCTTACAGCAAATGGCACTGTATCTTTGTACTTACTTGGAGTTCCTGGTATCGTGGGTCTCTCCTCAGGTGGGCTGCTCACTTTCTCTTCTGAGGGATCCTTGGGGGGCGGGGTAGTAGTTACCCGTTGGCCTGTGATTCACAGGGTCACCAGTTCAAAACCGCCACAGCTCCATGGGAGGAAGACTGGTGTTTTCTACTCCCATAAACAGTTACAATCTTAGAAACCCCTTGGTGGGAGGCAGGGGAGGGGGTGGAGTACAATTGACCCTGACTCACTTGCAGTGTGTTTCTTTCTTTCTTAAAAATACTTCTATTGGGCTGAGCCCCGGAGGCGTAGTGGTTGTGTGCGGGACTGCGGCCCACTGGGATGGAGGTTCGATTCCAGCTCCATGGGGCAAAGGCTGGGGCTCCTACTCCCACCACCTGAGGGCAGTGATGGCCCCCCAAAAAATTCTTCTATTGGGGCTCTTACATCTCTTATCACAATTCATACATTCGTCCAGTGTGTCTAGCACATTTTCACATATGCCATCATCATTTTCAAAGCATGCACCTCCCACTTGAGCTCCTGATAATCACCTCCGCATTTCTTCCCTCTCCCACCCCTGCCCACCCTCCCTCATGAACCCTTGCTAAGTTATAGATTATTTGAGCTTCTTTTCTTTTTTGTTTTTTTGGTTTTTTTTGGGCATCACTGCTCTCCTGTGGTGGGAGTAGGAGGCCCAGCCCCACTGCTGGAATTGAACCTCCGTCCCAGTGGGCCGCAGTCCCGCGCACAACCACTATGCCACCGGGGCTCAGCCCGCTAAGTTATAGATTATTATCTCCACATTTTACATCCCTCCCTCTCCTTTCTGTTATTCATCTCCCTGGGAGGGAGGTATAGATTGATCTTGGTGATCAATTCCCCTTTCTCCCCTCACCCTCCACCTGCTATCTCTAGTCTTTTTGTTGACCCTGAGTAGTGTGTTTCAATATTTATTCATTGTTCAATACTTCTGAGCCTCTTTTCTGCTTTTCAGATTCTTTTTTTTTTTAATTTTTTTTTTTTTAGGCATCACTGCCCTCAGGTGTCTTTTCTGCTTTTCAAATGATCTCTTTTGTCTAGATATTAGTTCGGGGTGTTTGTAAGTTTGAGGAGGCTCTCTTAGGAAGAATTATCACACACTGAACTCCAACTACCCGCCTACACATTCTAAGCCAGTGGTTCTCAACCTTCCTCATGCCACAACCCTTTCACACAGTTCCTCATGAGGTGATAAAATTATTTTTGTTGCTACTTCATAACTGTCATTTTGCTACTATGATGATTCGGGCAGCCCCTGTGAAAGGGTCACTAGACCATCAAAGGGGTCGCGACTCACAGGTTGAGAACCTCGGCTCTAAGTAGACTCTCAACTCAGGATTAGTTCCTAGCTTACTATTTTTTTCAGTTGAAAGAACAATGCACAACAATTACAGAAAAATCTGAAAACCCAGAAAAATAAAAAGAACAAAATGAATACCTCCCATCACTTTACAGTCCAGAGATAAATATCTTAGAGTCTGGCATCACAAATACACAGGAACTTTTTTTTATTTTAATGTTCTTCCATTCAATGTGATACTCAGTGTTGATTTTGTTGGGTCAACACATTGCAAAATGTTTCCCATGGCACTAACATATCTTTGAAATTATGTTCAATGACTATCGCATGACGAGACTAAGTCAGAAACTATTGATACTGGGGTTTCAGTTCCACCCCCCCCCACCCCCCCAAACAAGATGTGTCTAAATATGTCTTCTTTTATGTTCAGTAGTTGACTACAGACCAGTTATCTTAGTCTTGTTAGGGGGTCTTCAAAAATAAATGTATGTAGGACTGAGCCCCAGTGGCGTGGTGATTGTGTGCGGGACTGCGGCCCACTGGGTTGGCGATTCAAATCCAGCAGCAGGTCTCCAGGAGCAAGGCTGGGCCTCCTACTCCCACCAGAGGACCTGATGCCTCCCCCCCAAATAAATGTGTGTGTATATACATATATATACATATATATTCCCTTTTTAAAAGCATCGCCTGAAGATCACAGAGCTGATCTTTCTACCAGTCTTGTAAACAATAACGAAGTGAATGAAGCCAATTTTATGGGATGGATTATAACCGGGGACAAGCTGTGGTTTACTGATGTGGTGCGGAGAGCATGGTGCCGTCACAACCTTGTCTTCTGAGGGGGTCTGCTTAGCCAGTGAAATGGGAGGCCAGGAGGTCAGCACGGAAGGTTAAGGTGACTGGATTTGGGGATGCAAAGGGGCCGTCTCATTCGCTTTTCTCAGAAGACACGTGGAACTCACTGGGGCTCATGAGGAAGAAGCTCACTGAAAGAGAAAACTGCATCGGTGAGAAGAAGATCAGGAAAGCTGTGCCAAGGATGTTTCTCCACCCTAAAAATGTACCTGCCCATCCTTCGAGAGGCAGGGACCAAAGACAGTCCTGTGAGAATTTCAGTGGGGGGAAAGTTGTAAATTATCAAGGGTTCATGAAGGTGGGGAAGGGGAAAATGAGGAGCTGATATCAAGAGCTCAAGTAGCAAAAAAATGTTTTGAAAATGATGATGACACCAATGTACAAATGTGCTTGACACAATGGCTGGCTGGCTGGATGGTGATAAGAGCTGTATCAGCTCCCAATAAAATGATTTATTAAAATAAAAAATATTTAAAATTTTTTAAAAAGGGAAACCTGATCCTATTTGCCTTCCAGGCTTGCTCTTGCACTTCAGACTTCCTTTAGTCCCCCAATTCATTCTCCACTTATGAAAAGGGCACAGTCTGAGTCCCCCAAGAATGCCCACCTGCTGCTTTGACCCCGAGCAAATGCGAGAGCAGGATTCTCAGGAGGGGGTGGGGTGGGTTAGAAAGTTGGACACACGGCCTTCAGAAGGGCACAGACCTGGATGGAGGATCTCTCTACCAACAGCGGCCTCACTCTATCAGTTCTGTTTGATAAAGGTTTCTGTGGGTTTGTAGCAATACTTTTGGACTTCCTGTATTTAGCTCTTCTCTCCCTGGAGCCCTGGTGGTGCAGTGGTCAGCATGGCAAGGTCAGCAATTCAAAGCCACCAGCCATTCCTTGAGTACTTAAGACCAAGCTTTTGTACTACTCCCATCGTTACAGCCTCGGGAACCCGCAGAAGCGTCTCTGGATGATCCACCTACTTGTCTGTAGCGTCACCATGAGTCAGACTCGTAGGCAAAACGTTTGAGTTTGAATCTCTTAGCATTAAGCACTTAAGTAATTTTTAACTTTTGCTGTTATAAATAACACTCTCTGGGTCCCCTACTCCCACCGGAGGGCAGTGATATCCCCCCCCCCCAAAAAAAAAAAAAGAAAAAAATAACACTGCCACTAATAAAGCTTTTTTTTTTTTGGCATCACTGCTCTCCGGTGGTGGGAGTAGGAGGCCCAGCCCCACTGCTGGAATTGAACCTCCGTCCCAGTGGGCCGCAGTCCCGCACACAACCACTACGCCACCGGGGCTCAGCCTAATAAAGCTTTTTATACATAACATTTTGCCTCCGTCTTATCCACCGAGACACCTTGTTTGGCAGTGGATGATTCAATGAAAAGATATAACTCCTTCCCTTGATTTCTTTCAAAAGACACATATGCTGAGGATAGAAAGTTAGGATAAAAGTGAAATTGAAGGGCTGAGCCCCAGTGGCGTAGTGGTGGAGTGCGGGACTGCGGCCTACTGGGTTGGTGCTTCAAATCCAGCAGCAGCTCTCCAGGAGCAAGGCTGGGCCTCCTACTCCCACCAGAGGACGTGATGCCCCCCCCCCCCAAAAAAAAAAGTGAAATGGAAAACAAGTCCAGTGAACTCAAACCCCACCCCCCACCGCTTTTCTACTCCACTGCTGGTTGAACATGTCATCTGTATTTACAAATGTTCGTATCATTTTTCACACAATTAGCCATTACATTCATACAATGATTAGGTTACACACATAGGCACCAGTCTAAATTTTTTTTCTACTTCACTCTCTATTCTGCACATTTGTTTTTATCAGCCTAGTTAGCTAAGGGCATTCTTTGCAGGACAGAGTTGGTTCTGCTGTGTGACCATGACATCATTTATTTAAATGATTTCCCCGTGGATGCAATGTGAGGTGGTTTCCAGCTTTGTTGCAGTGGGATCCTTGATCTACAAGCAAGATGCATTTTTATCAGTGAAGCTTTTAGACCAAAGGTTATGTGATTTACTATTTTGACATATCCTCCAGGTTGTATCATACAAAGGTCATACTAGTTTATCATCTTATCGTGAGCTTAAGATAGGAGCATACCCGTATGTTGCTGATCATCAGTATTATCAGACTTGCTGGTTTTTGAAAAAGGAAGAACTTCTGAAAATGGTGTAGCCTTTACCATTTCATTCCTTTCTGTAGTTCAGAATGAAATTGGCATTTTGTGTTTTTAACTGCTTATATTTCCCATTTTTCCATGTTTCCTTATAAAAGGAATTTCTACAGTATGTAAATTAACTTTTCATGTGTGTGAAAATAATTTTCCTACTTTGCCCTTTGCCTTCTCCCTCCTTCACCCTGGGCCTAGCACTGTCGCCATATTCCTTCCATCACTGTGTTTGGGTCTGTTTGCTTTTAACTAATGGGATCAAATCTGCCAATCTTTTTAGTCATGAAACAGAGGTCTTGCATTATATTGGAAAGGCTTCTGACCTCTGAGATAATTTTTAAGTAGATATATTTATGTCTAATCTAGATGTTTTATATTTTACTTTTTTTAAAAAGATCATTTTATCGGGACCTCTGACATCAGTTGTGTCAAGCAGATTTGTACATATGTTGCCATCACCATTTTCTAAACATTTATGTTGTATTTTACTTTTTTTGGTATTTTACTTTTATATCTGATTCTCAAATTTATTTTGGTGTAAGAACAAGGTAGGCTGTATAGCCTTGGTTTTGCCTGCCCCCCTCCCCGCCACCTCTCAGATAGCTAGCTGTTCAACTATCCAACACTAGCTTTTTCAATACTCTTTTTTCACTCTGGTTTGAAATGTTGCCTTTTCGTATTTTTTTAATTGCCTTATAATTATGGGTTCATTTTGGTGATTCCAATTTATTCCAGCGATCTTCTTTAGTTTGCACTCCACTCCTATTTTTCTGGGACTTCTAGTTTACAAGCAGGTACAGCCAGCCTTCTTTGATTACTCTGAAAAATGTTAGAGGTCATCATACATACTGCCTTTTAAATAGAGAGTATTTTCGAGAGTGATTACATCATTATGCTGGATCTTTGACCTTGTAAAATTCCTTGAAATATGAATGCTTGTTGATTTGCCTGATCTTAATGAATTGATGCCTTAAGATGGCACTAGTTATGGCTGTGATGGCATCAGCTTCTACTCATGGGAATCCTGTGTATAACAGATGGAACGCAGACAGCAGCGGCCTGTGTCCCACCACAATTGTGAGTATGTTTGAGCCCCATTGTTGCAGCCACTGGGCAAATCTTGCTACGGTCTCCTTTGTCATTGACCCTTGTTGACACTGTCTTTTTACAGGGGAGGGCCACTCCTGATAATATAGCCAAAGTACATGAGTTGATATTTCGTCATCCTCCCTTCTAAGAAGCGTATTATTTTTGTTTCTTTTCTCCTTCTGTGTGTGTGTGTGTGTGTGTGTGTGTGTGTGTTTTAGTATAAGAATCTGGGATGGAGCTGAGCCCCAGTGGCGTAGTGGTTGAGTGCGGGACTGTGGCCCACTGGCTTGGTGGTTCAAATCCAGCAGCAGCTCTCCAGGAGCAAGGCTGGGCCTCCCACTCCCACCAGAGGGCAGTGATGCCTAAAAAGTTTTTTTTTTTTAATTAAAAAAAGTATCTGGGATGGTTGACTGTAGAGAACCAGTACCTGGATTCATGGTCTCTTAGGGGTGTGACAGGGGAGGTTGGGGTGGGGGACAGCAGGGAGGATGGGGCGTTAATAACAAATACAAGAAAAGAAAATGCTCTAAAACTGATTGTGGTAGTAATGATTGCACAACCTTTCTTGATGTGACTGAACTATTTAATTGTAATTGTGAATTATGTGCCCAGAAGATGGTTTCTTTCAAAGACGTAAATACAATCATAGCCAGGATCAACAAAAGGCACAGCAGCACTTTGGCTGCCCTTCTTTGCAGGCAGATTTGTTTGCCCTTCTGGCAGTCCCTGGTGTTTTCAATATACACCATCATTCAGATGCTTCAAGCCAGCACTCTTCCCACTCTCTCCCTTTCCAGCTGCCCTTTGTTCTAGCTCTCCCTGCCTTCTGAGCTTTATCATTGGGCAAAGGCTGCCCTTATTCTCCTGTTGGGGAGAGTGCGGACTTCCTGAGGGTTTTTTTCCTTCTTGTCCATCATGTGACTGCAAGTGGAGTCATGAAAGTTGTCTTAGACTTGCTTTTCTACAGGAAACCTAAATGTGTTCTCTCTCTCTCTCTCTCTCTCTCTCTGTCTCTCTGTCTCTCTCTTGCTCTCTCTTTTTCTCACCCACACAGATAAAGAGATTAGTTTCAAGAAAATGGTTTAAGCAATTGTGCCGGCAAGAATGTCTCAGATCTGGGTCTCATAGCAGGCTGGAGGCTCAAATCCCAAGAATCAGAGGTCAGAGGATAATGAGTAGATCCAGATCTTTTCTCTCACAGAGAAGTTGAGGGTTTGTCCCCTATTGGCCGCCTTCAATGAGCCGGGCATCACATTTTATTCATTAAACAAACAAGCAAACAACAACAAAGCCCTAGACCAAGGTCCAGTGGTCCATTCTTCTATACTATACATTGCTTCCAAACAATTGTATAAAAAGTCAGTACTATTAGAGATCCAGATAAATTTCCTCCTTGAAAGGAAGAGAAAAAGTTTTCTTCTGTCAAACGATTAACCGCCTCTGATTAAATGGAAACCATAAATCACCCAATTCCTACAAGACTCGCTGAGTCGTCTCGGAAAGCACAGCTAGGTTCCCTCAAGTTTGCAAACACATATTATACCTGTCAATGATTACCCAACTCACTGATATTAAGTATTGATTTCCTATACTCGGAGTCCAGGTGGCACACTGGTTAAAACACTGGGCTGCCAACCCACAGGCAAGCAGATTGAACCCATCACTCGGTAGGAGAGAGAAAGATGGGGTAGTCTGCTTCCATAAAGATTGCCTCCACTCTGCCACGGAGTCGATGCCAAGTCACCGTGACATACAGGACAGGGTCGAACTGTCCCGTGGCCTTCTGAGACTGCACGCTTCACGGTTGCAGGAAGCCCCAACTTTCTCCTGGTGGTTTCCACGGGTGGCTTTGTTAGATTTTTCAGGTAAGAAATACCCAACACAAGAGAAAGCATTCACGTCGGAGCCTGCTTTCTGATCCAAGTGGGTGTTTTTTGTTTATAAAGAATGGGGGTTTTCAGTTTTACATAGAACCCTTCACACCCTCTTGTGGAAGCCTGAGGTCAGAGAAACCCACAGCCCCGCCGAGCCCAGGAGCAGCTGCAAAGGACGGGTCTGCAGCTCAGCCTCAGGGACCACAGCCTAGCCTGCTGCTCTGGACTACTGTGGCCTCGCTGAACTGGGTAGGGACCGTACTCTCAAAGTTCCTGATTTTCCAGGACTCCCTCTCGCTGCAACACTGGTTGATCCCATTGGCTGAATTAAGCTCCCCTGGCCCAGATTGGGGCCCACCCAGGTGTGCTGCGCACCTGGGTGTATGGTCCCTACCTGACTCTGTAGGTGGAGCCTGCTGAAGGTGGAGCCTGCTCAGTAGACATCCAGGTGCCCAGCAGGAAAGCACCCTGCTGTCAGTGCTCCCTCCATAAAGATTATCATCTAGGAGACCTTATGGGGCAGTTTAACTCCATTGCTGGACTTGATCTTTAACCTTGACCTACAGCAAAGGGCTGGAACTTGCCACCAAAGCTCGAAAGAATAGACAGCCACTTTCTTTTCTGAAAATAGGTACGAAGACCGGAGACATTGAATGTAGCACCAGACTACAGCAACAACAGCAACAAAGTGGCTTTAATACAGAGTGTGTGGGTCCTTGCCTCCAGACCCTGTCGAAGCTGCTTTATGGCTTTGCCTCAAGGATTTGCAGGAGAAGGCCCGCACAGCCAATAAAAAACAAAGTTCTGGGCTGAGCCCCGGTGGCGCAGTGGTTGTGCGCGGGACTACGGCCCACTGGGACGGAGGTTCAATTCCAGCATTGGGGCTGGGCCTCCTACTCCCACCGCTGGAGAGCAGTGATGCCCCCCCCCCCAAAATAAAAGAAAACAAAAAAACAAAGCTGTTCTGCCCTTGCAAAAATCCAGCAGCTGTTTCTTTTTTCTTATACCTCCCTAGAAGAGATTTTAAGAGCAAAGCAAAAAAAACCGTTCTTAAAACCCCTTCGTCTTTCCCCCCCTTTCCCCTTGGCTGAACAAAGTCCAGCCAGGTTTAGTTATAAACCACGCACAGCTAATTACACCACCAGGCAGTCAGCAAGCCTCCTTTGCACCTTTGGTACTTGCAGGAGGCTTTCGGCAGGGACAGAAGGTGAGGCATGGCTGCGGACAAAGGCCAGAGAGACTCGCTCTGCGAGAGCATGAAGGGATGCCGGACCAACAACGGGTTTGTCCAGAACGAAGACATCCTGGAGAGGCAGTCAGATCCGGGCAGCCCAGAGAATACCCCTCAGCTCTGCAGCCTGCCCGTGCTGGACCCCGAAGTCAGGGCCATGGAGCCCTTCGCCGGGATGCCCAAGGAGGTGCTGCTTCAGTTCTCCAGCCAGGCCCGCTACCGGGTGCCGCGGGAGCTCCTCTTCTGGCTCACCGTGGCTTCGGTGCTGGTGCTCACGGGCGTCACCATCGCCATCATCGCCCTCTCCCCAAAGTGCCTGGACTGGTGGCAGGCGGGGCCCATGTACCAGATCTACCCGAGGTCTTTCAAGGACAGCGACAAGGATGGGAATGGAGATCTGAAAGGTGGGTGTAGGGAGAGCTTGGGGAAGGTGGAATCGGGAGGGGAACGCGGCAGGGTGCTTTATGGTTCTCATTTCCCCAAAGCCAATGGCCACCCATATTGTACAGTAAGCACATTCCTGTCAAAGGAGTCAGACCCAATGCCACCTTGTTTATGGTATTTTAAAAGTCACACAGCAATTCTTCCAGGCGATGAAAGTTACTTGCTGGACACCTTCCAGGGGAAAGGGTTGGATTTGCTGTGCACACAAAGGGGAGCCCGGGGGTTGCAGCGGGCTAAGCATTGGGTGGCTGTCTGTGAAGATGGTGGTGATTCTGCAGAACAAAAAGAGGCCCTCTGCTCCGGGGACTTTCCCAGCCTAGCAGACCGAGGAGTCGTTCTGCCTTGCCTTGCATGGTTACCATGACTCATAATGGATTCATAGGCCATGGGTGTAGTTTGGGTTAAAGGCCATCTAGGTGTTTGCTAATTAATCCGAATTTCTTTCTTGGCACAAGGTCCCGCCTTAAATCGACCTCTTGCTTCTTTGCACTGCTTAATTGAAAATCGCCACTCCCCGTTCACTGCCACCGAGTTGATTCCTACTCAGAACGACCTGATAGGCTGGGGTAGGATACCCCCGTGTGGTTTCAGGGCTGATCAATCGTTACAGGAGCAGGAAGCCTCATGAATCTCCCATGGAGCGGTGGTGCGTTCATCCCCTCTCCTTGTGCGTAGCTGCCGTAAAGGTCTTGACAGTTCGGAGTTACTCTCCCAGGACATGATTGGGTTAGTGCAGCAAATTGAGAATCTATTAATGAATAAAGTGTAAATAGTACATATCTATGGTGTGAAGTTTTAAAAGGTGTGTAGACTTGATCTTCAATGCTAGGGCTGTTAGCAGCTACCCAGTCAGCCCTGCCTTCTGGTCACCCCGAGCACCCTCCCCAAGTGCAGAATAGACTGTTGTGCTCAGAGGATTTTTAGAAACAAATCTCTTCGGGGTCGGGCTTTCAGGTTTCAATCATGAGTATGAAAAAGGTGGCGGGGAAACGGTACAGCAATCTGTGGTCCTTCGCTGAATCAAGGACCTCCCCAACCCGAACCCATTGTTATCCAGTGGATTGCATCTCTCAGTGAGTGACTCTATCAGGCAGGAAGAACTGACCCCTCAGGTATCCAAGATGGAGACTAAACCCTGAGGAGGTAGCAAGCCCACTCTTGACAACACTGGCTTAGCTAATTAAAGGCTTGTTCCTGCTCGCATTCGTCTCGTCTTCTTATTTGAAAAAATAAAAATGTTTCCTGAGCTCCACTCACTGCACTCCTACACGTCCTTTCAAGAACTTCTCCACCTCCTTTCTTGACTAACCTTTCTTCACTTCCCTGCGCAGAAAGGAGCTCGCCGGGTGTTGGTGGCACTCCCTGATGGTGCCCGGTCCCAGTTGTGAACCTCCTCCAGGTCCTGCATGGCCCCTGAGGGCAAGAACTGCTTTATAGGACCTTTTTTTCCGTGCCACCGGCAGCATCCTTTGCCTTTTATGCAATAAGTGCTTAGCAAAGCTGATATACTTCCTTAAATAGAGCGGTTGTTCTTAGATGCACTCGTGCAGCTTTCTGCCCTACTGACCCTGTGTGACAGAGTAGAATTGGCCCACAGGCTTTTCTAGACTGCAGTCCTTATGGAATGAGATGGCCTCATCACTTATTCCTCACTGTCCTTTGGTGGGAGTGGGAGGCCCAGCCTTGCTCCCGGAGAGCCGCTGCTGGATTTGAACCGCCAAGCCAGTGGGCTGCAGTCCTGCACTCAACCACTACGCCACTGGGGCTCAGCCCCCGAACTTTAATTTTTAAAACAGTTTTATTAGCATTTAATTCACATATAATGCAATTCACATACTCAGTCACATCAGAAAGTGTTGTACAACCAACACCCCAGTTGTTCCTCTGTCCATGAAATACTCACTTCCCCCTCCCCCAGCCTCACCACCAGACCATTGGTCCTGCTGCTCTCTCCTCAGGCATGTCTCCTATGCCTATCCTATATAGGTAGGCACACCCACTATGACACAGCCCAACCTTTACTTTCTGGTTATTGAATGTTCAGAAACTTTTTCCTGTTGCCGAAATTTCCATGACCCTCCACATTCAGTTATGCCACCCTCTGCTGGGGCCGCAGCCCACATGTAAGAAACTTTGAATTGTATATTCCAATGCCCAAGGCTATTGTTACAAGACTAATTTCATAATGTTTATTAGAGTAGACCGCACTCACTATCTGAATTTTGTTTGGCTTAAGTGAAATTCCAAATAATTTTTGTTTCAAAACAATCAAAGACGTACGTTAGAACCATCCCTGGCCTTTACTTTCCCCTTCAGGTATTCAAGATAAACTGGACTACATCCAAAATTTAAATATAAAAACAATTTGGATTACTTCATTTTATAAATCACCCCTTAAAGATTTCCGACATGGTGTTGAAGATTTCCGGGAAATCGATCCCATTTTTGGAACAATGAAAGATTTTGAGAATCTGGTTGCAGCCATACACGATAAAGGTAAATTCAGCAGAAGCTGCATGGGATGGAGGTGGGAGTTGGGAAAATATTTTCCCAAATGCTAACTTATAACACTTCCCCCCGCTTAACTATTATGTAGATTAATAGACTTATTTTTTTTCTAACATTTGCAATGCTTTCATTCATAAGGTTTAAAAATGATTATCGATTTCATACCAAACCACACCAGCGATAAACATGTTTGGTTTCAATTGAGCCGGAACCGGACTGAGAAATACAGTGACTATTACATCTGGCATAACTGCACCCGCATAGATGGGGTGACCAGACCACCCAACAATTGGGTAAGTGTGGCTGAACAGGTTTACAAAGGGAGAATGGGCGGCTCTTAAGTGACTAAGGTGGTTATTTATAAAGTCCCTTTAAGGAAGAGAGAGAGAGAGGGAGAACTGATACAGTCTTTTAGCATGTATCAGCCCTTATTCTTTTTTATGACTGAATAATATTCCATTGTCTGGGTTGCAGGTATACCACACTTTATCCAGTCACCAGTAAGTGGAAATTTGAATTTCCACCTTTTTTTTAAGTCTCTCTCTGTTACTCTACCATTTTCGGGGGGAAGGAAAAATCTCCCAGAGAAATAGAAACAAGATCCACAAGCTTCTGCTTCCACTGTTGCACTGACGTCACCGGGTTACACGTTCGGCTGCTAACCTCAGAGTCAGCAGTTTGCAGCCCTGAGAGGCTCCGCAGGTGAAAGGCGAGACTTTCTGGCTCCCATACAGAGTGACCATCTGCCCCCCGGGCAGTCCTCACCTGTCCTCCAGGTCGCCCAGCGTCAGCGAGGAGACTTTCCATCAGCCGCTCCGCCCCTTTTTCCTCACTGCCCACCCCGTCCCATGCCGGGTCCCCTGTCCCATCATTGCGTTCCGTGGCCTGCTACACATGGCCCTTGTGCCTTTTTGACCTCTCCTTCGAGAAAACCGTCGCCGTCAACGAGCCCAGCCACTCACCTTCCCCGTGCCCGGTCCTGGGTGGTGGGCACGGGCCGACACACTGGCACGGCATCTCCTTGGATGGAGATGTGGCAATGATGCTCTGTGTTCTTTATTTCCAGTTAAGCGTCTATGGCAACTCCAGCTGGCACTTCGATGAGGTGCGCAAGCAATGCTATTTTCACCAGTTTAGGCAAGAGCAACCGGATTTGAATCTCCGCAATCCTGACGTGCACCGAGAAATAGAGGTGAGGCCGCCTGCCCGCACGGACTCCTCTGCCACCCGAGGGAGGCTTCAGGGGGTCCCCCCACCCCGGATGTCTTTCTGCCGAGATTCAAGTAGGGGGGTCCCAGGACAGGATGGAGGTTGCTGGTAGCTGCTGGCATGGGGAGGTGGGTGGTGGGGGTGGGAGTCAAGTTGGGGTGGGGGGTGGGGAGGCATGCCAGCCCAGATCCCTCACACGTGAGACGCAGTGGCTGCAGGGCCGGTTTTGTTGGGTCTTTTTGCAGATTAAAGGAGATAGTCCATGCATGACAGGTCTGTGATTATTCAGTACTCATTCATTCCCTTATTTTCTACCACGTGCCTGAGCACGTGACTGAGGCTGCCCTAAACGTGGGAATGGAGCAGCGATAAGAAGGAGTTTTCAAGGCTGAGCCCCGGTGGCGTAGCGGTTGTGCGTGGGGCTGTGGCCCACTGGGATGGAGGTTCAATTCCAGCTCCATGGAGCAAAGGCTGGACCTCCTACTCCCACCACCTGAAGGCAGTGATGACAAAAAAAAAAAAGGAGTTTTCAGGGCCCAGAGGGAAAGGCTGTAACTATAGTATGTGTGTGCGTGTCTGTGCATTTACACATCTATACATTGTACGTATGGAGGGCCAGCGAGAACTTCTTTGCACAGTGCGGTGAGAAGAGACTCCCGTGATGAGGTAGGTGTGTTTGGTTAAAGACCTTCACCTGCAAGAGGACTTGTGTCTCTGGTAGGGGAGAAAGGCAACAGAAGAGCATAGGTTTCACCAGGACCAACATGGAGGACAGTGGCAGGCAGGGTTGGTTACCCAGACTTAGCAAATACAAATACTAGCCATCCAGTGACACGGGGGTGTCAGACCATGCCACGGGACATACCATCTATAGGACATGCTGGAAGTGGACATTATCCGTCGCTCTTGTGAAGTTCAAATTGAACTAGCCCACCTGTGCTTGCATCTGGTCCCTGCCAGCTCTGCATTCACAACACACGGGAGCCTCTCTCGTTGTTTCCCTTCTCATGGTGCCATGGCTGTTGGACATATGGGCTCAGGTCCTGGGTCGTGCTCTGAGGCAGGCAAGAAGGATCCAGCAAAACAGCTGTGGGTTCTGTTCACAAGGAGTTCATGATACCAGCCAAGCCAAGAAGCTGCACCTGCAGTCTCAGACTCCCAAGGACATCTACAGCCCCTTAGTTTCATTTGTGGTTTGTTTGAAAAAGGAACCACTTTATTGAGATGCAATTTACATACTGTATAGACTATCAAACCAATTCAGTGGTTGTTTTTTTCGTACACTGGTCTCTTTGTGTGTGCCTATGCATCGTATAAGTTCATCGTATAATGGAATCAGGAGCCCTGGTCGATAGTCAGTGACTTGTTGGACTGCTAACCACAAGGTCAGCAGTTCAAACCCACTACTGGTTGCACAGGAGCATTCATCATCACTTATTCTGAACATGTTCATCAGGCCACAAAAAAAAAAAACCCCGGACGCACCAACTGCCACTCCCCAAGGCACCCCCCTACCCCCACCTCCACCCACAGCCACTTCTTGACAACCACTCATTTCCCTCGGTCTCTGTGGATCAGCTGATCCTAGGCACTCACATTAGTGGATTTATACAGTGTCTGTACGATGTCTCGCCTTGGGAAGTGGCTGCTTTCAAATAGCACAGAGCTTTCAAGATTCATCCATGTTGTAGGGTGTATTAGTACACCCTCTTTATGGAAAATGGGCATCATAGTCCGCTGCATATGTAAAAAGCACACTGTCATTGAGCCAATTTAATGTCTAACTTTCCCATGAACACGCGGCAACTGGAAATATCATGGCTTGGTTCAGTCATCCCACTTCAGTCCTTAAGGTAACATTCGGCTCTTTCAACACTTCAAAAAGGTCTTGTGCAGCACATCTACCCCATGCGATGCATTGTTTGGTCTCTCCACTGCTGCTTCCCTGGGTCTTGATTGTGGGTCCACGCCAGACTAAGTCCTTGACAACTTCAGTCTTTGATACCATTGGTCCGTTTGTGGGGATTTTGTTCTCCTCCATTGAGTTATAACCCCTGATGAAGGCTGCAATCCTTGACCTCCAGCACCATGCGCTTCAAGTCCTCCCACTTCCAGCAAGCAAGGTTGTGTCATCTGCATGTCACACGTTCTTCACACTTTTCCCTCCAAACCGGATGCTGAATTCTCTTTCATATAATCCAGTTTCTGTGTGTGCCTGCTCTATCTGTCTATCTAGTGTGCATTCATATGCATATCTATCACATAGAAGAGGATCTGGTCATTTCAAACCCATGTATCCTAGGGTCGATATGTGTGTGTGCATCCATATGGAGGCCAAGGGGTGTAGTCCTAAACCCTGGCATGCTCATCAGTCACATCTGTCTGTGCTTCAAAGCCACCAGCTGCTCTGCAGGAGAAAGACAAGGTTATCTGCTCTTGGATCTTTTTGTGGCGCATTGTCATCTTAATACCACACCTTCTGAACATATATGAACATATATGAACATAGGCTGTCTTTGTATTTACTTGCTTGTTCGTTTTTGCCATGTTCTCTATTTTTCGATGTATAATGCAAACTTGCACTTTGGGAAATGTACTTCTATCAGCTCCTTGGTTGTGAGACCATTTATGCTGTGTATGTTTGATGTGCTCCAGAGCTGAGATGCAGCGCATTGGTGTCGGCGCAGGAATGGGCGCACTGAGTCAGGGGCCTTCGTCGTGCGAGGGAGGGAGGGACAGAGGCTCGGTCAGCAGACTAACTAGCGGGGATCATATGCACCCTCAGTGAAACTGTGGACTCTTTCTTATCCATCGCCAAAGATCATCTCCCGTTCCCCCACCTCTGCTAGGCTCTCGCTTTGCATCAAGCACTTTACCTGAATGACCTCCTCTCACTCTTGCAACAAGACTCACCTTGAACTTTCATGACGTTTTACAGAGAAGGAAACTGAGGCTCAGTGAAGTAGAGTGAGCCCCCGTGGGAGAGGGAGAGCAAGATTCAAACCCAGGCGGGGACACTCCGGGGACCATGATCTCTGGGACATGGCCCCATTGTTTCTCTCTCTCTGCTTCATGGTTCCTGCACACACACACCCCACCCCCACCCCAGCCCCTGGGGAGGCTTTTGGTTGGAAATTCTTACATGTCAGTTTAAACTATTGATGTTTTTTCCATGGCTCCCAGTGGGAATGATGATGGATTATCTAGAGATATTCAGACGAGGGTGATCAATTTGGCCAACATGTGCCAGCCAGCAGATTAATTATTTCAGGACTGTCACCCCCACCCTCCTGCAGGCCAGCCAGGAGGTGTGGAAGGAAGTCTTTCTTATTGCTGGCCCCCCACCCCCCACCCCAGGATGAAACCCCTCTTGGCATGGATCCTGAAACATCATTTGCCAACTGGTCTAAAAGCTGTCCCAGGAGAAGTAACTGAGAAAGGCTGAAAAGCTGGGAGGGAAGGTTCTTTTCTCTTGGAGAGAGGTTTTTCACTGAAAGGAGACCTCTAGCTCGTCCCCCTCCCCACCCCCCACCAACTCACCTCCCAAGGCAGTGCTGTATCTCTGCAGGAGAGTTAGACAGATTAATCATGTGCAACTCAGAGGGTTTGCATTCCTGGGGTGGTACTGCTTACCTGCCAGCTTGCACTCACTGAGCCTGAGCGATGCTGGGGCATCTAGCTAGAGAGGACAGAGTCTTCTCCTCGGGAGACTGGGCACTCAGCACACCCACCTTCCTCTCTCCTCCTGCCTTCTCTCCTTAGAAGTCCCTGAGTGCTTTATCTGGAGAGGTCTGGCGGGGCTTCTGGAAGCAGGCGGGAGAGGTGGGGGCCTTGTGTTGGTGTAGTACTCCTTACTTTTCCCGTCACTCTGACTTTTACTTGCCTCCCAAATGCCTGATGGGACAAATGAGGACACTAAAGCCCAGATGGCAGTGACCCAGAGGGCCTGCCGCATAGCTGAAAGAGACGATGGAGAGCTGGGCCCCTTGTCTGGGGTTCAGGGTGCTCCTGGCCCTTCCAGGTGGGAATGAGGAACCCTGAGGTGGGGGCTCTCAGGGCGTCAGTGCTTTCTCAGCAGGTAGGAATGAGAAGCCAATGGCCCCTTTCAGAGCACAGGGATTGGCTCGCCCACCCCTGCCAAACACTGTCTTGCTGCCCATTGAAAATAATTTATTCACTGCCTCCCTTACAACCCAGCTCCATAGTGGATGATCATAATTGCCCCATATGTGAAGCTACTCTTATATTCCTAATGCTTTATACTAGATCATTCACTTACCTAAAGATCTTATATATTGCCAATGGACTGTGTGCTGGCATATGACCCTAGGAGTATTCCAGATGGAGCCTCTTGGTGGTAGAAATGGGTAAAGCACTTAGCAGCCAACCAAAAGCTTAGAGTCCACACAGGGGTGCCTCACAAATGAGACTTAGAGATCTACTTCCTGTCCCTGACAATCCTGAGATGTGGCAACTGGAACCTGGTGACCAGAATGCTAACACAATGTGACCTCTAACTAATGTCACTGTCATTATGTCTAGAAAAGGTGGAATGAGAGCAGAGTTGATTTGTATATTTTCACACACAATCAATCAATCAATCAATCAGTCAATCAGTCAATCAATCAGTCAATCCACTTTTGGGGCACAAGTCTACTCTGAGGCACATGGGTCACCATGAATTGAAATCCACTCAATGACAGCTGGTTTAGTTTCCTCACTTGCTCACTCACTCACTCACTCACTTATATCCTCACTCCTCCTCCCTCTCCCTCCTCCCCTCCCTCCCCCCCCCCACTGCCATTGAGTCCATTCTAACTCATAGTGACCCCATAGGACACAGTAGTGCTGTCCCCCGTGGACTCCCCCGACTCTAACTCTGTACAGGACAGGAAAGGGTCACTGTCTCTTGCAGGGCAGCTGGTGGATTCCAGTTGTTGACCTGTGGTTGACCGGCCCGCCACGTAACCCTCGAATACTCCTAGGGTACCTCAGTTTCTTGGCCAGGATTGTGTAAAGATGGAATGTACATGTGTAAAGCACTTAAGAGGGTCATAGTTAAACAGTCCACCAGTGAGCAGATGAATAAAAACCATGATAAGCACTGACCTTGAAAGACCCTTCAAATGGACTGAAGGAGTCCAGCTTACACAAGGGCTAAGTGGTTGGCCGCTCACCCGGATGTGGGCGGTTGATTCCGACCCATTGATTCCGACCTGGTCACAGGCAGTCTTCCGTCAGGGGGGCAGTTTACTCTGTGCGTCTGAAGGGGCCTGCAGCCCCGTGATGAACCCCAAACCGGGTGTCACTGAGCCGAGAAATACAAGTACCTCCTCCCAGTCAACAATGTAGAGCATCTCGGGAGGTCAAGTCGCAGAAAGAAAAAGAAGAGTGTCAGCTGGCTCATTCATTCCTCACAGAAGCCCTGCAAGGGGAGTCGTTATTGAAAGGGAAGCCGGTGTCTAAGGAGGTCAAACAGATGTCCTAACCGATGTACAGCGGGGAGATGGGATAACTGTCAGATGGGCAGGTTCCAAGGCCTGTGACCCCTCCTCTGTGGCCTGTCCCTGAAGGAGTTGGAATTGTTTTTTCTTTTTTTAAACCGAGGGTTTGACCAGCAGTAGGACTGCTTTCTATCTTTTGTCTAAGTAGAGGATCTTCTCTTACACACACACCCTCTGTGCTTTTGAGATATCCCCTACTCTCCTTACTCAGGAGACCTGGGTGGATGTCATTCTCATCACGTGAAGAAGGTGGCCTTGCCATCTTAGGGAACTCGGTCGGGCAGCGGGCAGCCATCTCAAAGGGAGAGCTCGTCTCTCCAGGCTTCCTGCCTGTGCATAAGCTTCATGTTGTGTGGAGTTCTTTCTTTTGAACAAAGCGTTTGCTTTGTCGTTGGCAGTGAGAGTACACCTAGCCAAATAGACCCAGGCCCCAGTTCCCACAGGCCAGTGACAATGAGACAGATGTACAGTGCTTTGAGTGGTGCTCACTCTCCTTTGCTTCTTTATGTTATACTTTGAAAAAACAATTTTTTCCCTTGTGATTCATGTGCAAGTTTGTAGAGCAGGTCATCTGCTTTACATTCCGCAGTTGATACACGTTTTGTTTCCACTCAAGCATCTCCTTCCCTTCAGCGGACCCTCACTGACCCTACCCAGTGTTTCCTGCTTCCACTCCCTGCCTTCCTCATCCACAGTCTCTGCAGAAACACTGCCCTTTGTATCTTCAGTGCTTGATCATGCTAACATGAAGTGTGGGTTCTTCCCCAGACCTGGAAAGTGATGCAGGGTCATAATTGGTCTCTATATGACCCGTAAGTTTGGTTTCTTTATGACTCTGAGTCTGTTCCATGTTTTTCTTCCACTCTATCTGCAGGACTCTCTAGTGTGCTCCTTATGACAGAAGTTGGTAGCAGTCCCCAAGCACCTCTAGTTCTTCTGCTGTCAGGGCTGTGTTATGTTCTCCTGGTCCGTTAGCCCAGCGAACTGCTTCCGTTGTCTTTCCACTTTCACCACTCTTTGGTGCCTGGATGAGGAGAAACCCATATCTGCACTTAGCGGAGTGATCACGAGTTCCTAAAACCTCAGTCAGCACTTCCCAATGAGACTGTAGACACTCCGTGTTATGCCAATGGACCTGGGTGTCCCGACTTTGGTCCCAAGGTCCCAGGCCCAGTATCTCACATGTTTGAGAATTTTCGATAACATTCTCTCCTTTGCGCTCCAGCATATCCACGATACACTGCAAGCAAAGGTAAATAAATACACACATATCTGAATCCTCTGTCAAGTTCGCAGCTAGACTGCCACTCCCCTCTCACATCTGTTCGGGTCTGATTGACTATCCAAGCCTCTCCCTGTAGACCACCACCCATGCAACACTGTATATCTGACTGACTGCGTCAGTTGCCTTGAACCCTTGCAAATGTGCCAATGTCTCTCCCGCTTCCACTAGTATTCCTCAACCTCCCTCTCACTGGGTCCTCCCTTTCATCCACATTCGTGGCAGTCTGCCTTCTAGCCTGCGACTGCCCTTCCCTCCTTTCCTCCCATTCCTGGCAACCATTAGAAAAATGTTTCTTCTAATGTGAAAACCTTTTCTTGAAGTTTTGTGAGAATCTATACAATATTTATCCTGTTGGAATTAATTTCACCCCATGTAATATCCTCTGTCTTCATCCATGTTGTAATGTGTTTGTCAGATTCATCATTAGTCTTTCATCATGTGTAGTGTCCCACTATGTCTATGTGCCAAGGTCTGTTTATCCATTCTTCTTCTGGTAAGCATTTGTCCCATCTTGTGGCTCTTGTGAAGAGCTCTTGTGTGGCTCTTGTGTGGCTCTTCTTCTGGGAGAAATATGGGTGTGCATATATTGAATAGGAGGATTGCTGGGCCATATGGTATTTTTATCACCAACTTTTAAAGGCAGAAACCTCTTGACAGTATGGCAAAGCAAGGACGTCACTCTGAGGCTTAAGGTGGCCCGTACTCAAGAATTGGTACGTGTAATTGTCACACATGCATGTGAAAGGTAGGCCAGAATAAGAAAACAGAAGAATTGATGCGTTTGAATTATCGTGATGGCAAAGAAAACCGAAAGTACCTTGGATGCTATAAGGACAAACAAATCTATCTTGGAAGAAATACAGCCAGAATGCTCCTTAGAGTTCAGGGTGGCAAGACTTTGTCACACATCTTTTGGACACGCTGTTAGGAGAGGTCACTCCCTGGAAAGGACATCGTGCTTGGTAAAGTGGAAGGGCAGCACAAAAGAGGACACTCTTCCAGGAGATGGACCCACACAGTGGCTACAGAGATGGGCTCGAGCATGGGAAGTTTCTGAGGGCAGTGCAGGACTAGGCAATGTTTCCTATTGTTGTCCCCAGGACAACTCGGACGACTGCACCTCCTTATTGAATACTGTTTTCCACGGTTCGTCTTCTTTCTCTGAATTGCTATTTTCCCATTAACATCACCTCACGATTCCCTTCATTTCCTATCCAGTCTTTTGAGTTGCCGTTGCCAATAGTATCCGGGGCTTCAAATCGGGTTGTTCTAGTTTGAGAAGGGGTCCTTCAGCCCCCAGATGATTCCCATAGACACCCCCTGGGAATTTTGTTAGGATGTGATTCCTTAAGTTGGGCAGAAAGGCAAATTCTCAGCAGGAGCTCAGAGGAATCCCCCCAGTGAACTTTAGCGGGGCGCCAGACATAGGAAAGACGTTCTTCACTAATTAAACGAGACTTTGGTTTGGCTTGAAGACAACTTCAGAAGACATTTCTGATGGAAGGCTTAAAGGTGAACTTCAGGCAATCGTTCCAGGGGTTCATCTAGATTCCATCCCGCCAGACAAACGGGATCCCCTGAACAGTTTAAATTCTGCCCTCCCTGCTCTCCCTTTGTTTCAGCATTCGTTCGCTGGCACCTCTTTGAGCAGGAAGATCAGCCCCGGGAGCGGGCACCCTCCAGGTCTGGTCTCCAGGCCAAGGGGGCAGTTGTGCATGGAGGCCATCAGTCACCGCTCCATGCCTTCCTTCTGGCCCCATGTCTTCTCCCTGTGTCTGCAGTGAATGAGGACAGTTGTCCTCCCCTGGATGGCCATTTGCAAGTTGTCGAGACCCCAGGCACTCGCTATGCCACCAGCTAGGAGGTAGAGCAGCTGCACGAACACGTCAGCCCAACCAACAGGGATGGCTCTTGACGCCATACCCTGAACCACCAAAGCCAGGACCCAAATGGATAGCCTTATTAGCTAAGTACCGTCCCTTCCCCCTCCACATGAAATTGTATCTGTCCCGCAACCTGGCCACTCATTTGATTTCTTTCTGTCTCTGACCAGCAAGCAGTGTCAGGAGAAAAGGATGAGAAGGTACAAACCCTGGGACTGAGTGATGTTGTGAGAGGTAGGGGAGAATCGGGGACCCAGTGTTCTTTTCCCAGCGTCGCATGGCACCCATCCACGTAGGTCACCCATACCTGACACAGCCATGCAAGGTGCCTCTTCCCACAGCAGGCGCTCTGGGCGAGCTTCACTGGAGTCAAGAGAGGGCCAACAGCCCAAATCTGCAGCTCTCTTTTCTCACCAGGCTGAGAACTGGATTATCTGGGCGAAAACAGATTCCCAGAAAGCAACCATCCAGCGTTTGCCATTTGGCCCCATCCAAACAATGGCCACATCTCTGGATGAAAGCGACAGCCCCCACAAGGTCCCTAAACCACCCCTGTGGTGCACATGTCGCATTCCCTGATGTTGGGTCAGTATCTAGTCGGGTTGACTCCAAAAGGAATGAATGAGAAGCCAGTGGAGGAAGCGGCTGGCTTTCGTCCCACAAACACATGTCCTGAAGCTTCCTGTTCACAACAGCAGAGTGTTTGATGTTTCCCCACATTTCTATCAGAAGTTCTCTGAATGGTTGGCAGCACTTTTTACCCCGCCTCCACCCTGGTTTTCTTCCAGTGCATACTCTTGCCAGAATAGCACCTTCTGAGGTAGACAAAGTCTTTTGGGGGTCTGAAACTCATAAAAATATGAAGACCATTTAAGTTGAAATTGGAAAAAAAAATATGAAGACCATAAAGCGAAAAAGTACAAAGTCAGATACAGAAAAACCAAACAAAACATTTATTTAGGAGGAGATCTGGAAGAGGCCCGTGCACATGAGGTTAGCTTGGTTGTAAGTCCGCTGCGGGAATCTTTGGGTGGTGTCAGTCAGTGGCTATGGAAAGGTTGGAGGGTCAAGTCCTTCTTGAAGTGTTCTAGAAGCAAGGTCTGGTGACCCACTTCTAAAAAATCAGCTCTCGAAAGCCCTCCGACACCCAGTTCTCCTTTGACACTCATGGGATCACTGTGAGCTGTGATTTGCTTGAGGGCGCTTGGCTTAAGTTAGCCTCAAATGCCACCAAGACCCATTCTCCAAGTGAAGTGCCTTGATGTGCCCCATTGGGCTCTGTGTGCCGAGGGTCTAACATCATCTTGATTTCAGTCCCAACCAACTGCCCTCCTGGCACACGCCCTCACCCACCTGACTTTCTGGTCTCTAGCAGCTCTGACTTCTCTGGGGGCAAATCCTGCTACCTCAGCATCTTCTAGTATTAGGCTTCCCTTCACTAAAACTTTTCTGTTGCCATTATTTAAGTCCTCTCTATGATTATTTGATTATCTAACTTTATGATGATTTGACAGACTCTAACGTTCCTGAGAACCAGGACTGGGTTTGTTGCATTTTGCCCACTGTTGTCGTTTCAACCCTTGGGTGGGGATCTGGCATGTCGTAAGAATGAATGCATGATTTTGGTGACCAAACAAGATCTTCATAAGAATGAATTTGTGATCTGTATGCCCCTGTGAAAAAGTCCCTTGGGTGGAACCAACTCAAGGTTCTGTGTATCAGTTGTGCCCACTGGCTGTCGATTGACCAAAGCTGATCCTGCTCTTATAGTCAGAAAAAAATAAGAATCTGTTCAAGCTTGGCTGTTCAGAATTTCTACATAAAAGGCACGGTCATTGGCGGGTGTGGGCCTTGCCCCAACGGATGGAGGTGCCTGGGACACTTGGATTGTTGTCGTAGTGACTGCTGCATTAATCCCGGCGACCTCCCCTCCCCCCGCCATGTATGCAGCTCCTCCGAATTTTCAAGGCTGGGGCCTATCTTCCTGTATGACTGGACTTGAACTAGCCAAGGTTTAAGCGAGGGCTGGAGTTCTTAACCCTTTAAGCTCCCCAGGGACTCCTGCCCAATATAGTGGCACTCTTCATGTTCTTATGTAGATACCAGAACGAAACAATCCAAAAATAAATATGCAAAAAGGCCTCACACTTCATGGCAAGTGGTTTTGAGGACAGTTGCCATGTGGGAGTGATCTATGAAATCTGATGGCTGAACTCTAGTGCTTCAATTGTGGAAGTCTCGGTGCTCATGTGATGTACGACTTCCTGAGAAACCTTGCCTGCAGCAAAATCAGGCAACAAATGCAACAAGGTTTATGAGGAAAAGATAGGGTTGCCAGATTTACAATCAAACAAGCGAGAGCAAAATGGCCCCTTGAATTCAAAGTTTAGGTAGAAAGGAAATGATTTTCCCACTTGGATATAAGAGGTCTAAAATATCACATTGTCTTATGTTGTGGTTGTCGGGTGCCCTTGAGTTGATTGTTGACCCATAATGACCCTCTGTGACAGAGTAGAATGGGCCCCGTTGGGTTCCTTGGCTGGAATCTATGCTTATACGGAACATGATTTTCCGTTTATCTAGAATGCAAATGTACCTGGGAATTTCATCTTTTATCAGGCAACCCTGAGCATAGGCGGCAAGATAGTTCCCTTCAAAACCTGTTCGATTGTGTAACCAGAGCACATAGATCAATGGTTGTGCCTGGAGGGAGAACATGCACAGTCCAGACAGGCAGCTCTGCTGGCCTGAAGGTTTGCACGGTGGATAGTACAAATATCCAGAAACAGAAGTCAACAATCCCCTCGAAAGACCAGCAATGCCATCAGGAAGAGCAGGGCCGGGGATGTTAGAATATTCAGATGGGGCTGAGCCCCGGTGGCGTAGTGGTTGTGCACGGGACTGCAGCCCATTGGGTTGGAGGTTCAATTCCAGCTCCCAGGAGCAAAGCCTGGGCCTCCTACTCCCACCACCTGAGGGCAGTGATGCCTAAATATATATATATATATATATATATATATGCAGATGGAAACAGTGCCCTGAACCAATAGGCTGCTGTGTAGGTGGCTGGGAGAGGGGGGGGAAGCAGAGCAAAACCCCCTTGAGCTGAGAGCCTGCGAAGCTGGGGACCAGAAGGAGTGCACCTCTGTAAGCAGGGGGAGCACTTGTTTTGCATGTTTGTAAAACGCAGCTGAGAGGGCTCACATAGAGAATGCAGCAACCAAGCTGAGGGCTCTTGCCTATCGTTGAGTTGGGTTATGTAGAATTCCCTTGCATTCCTCTAAGAAGCCCTGGGGAAGGGGGGGTGTGGAGGGGGAGTGAGGCAACCTTTGCCCTGCAGACCACAAGATTGGTGGCTCCAACCTTCCAGTTGCTCTGAGGGAGAAAGACGAGGTCGCCTGCTCCCATGAAGAGCGTTAGCTCTTAAGGAGCCGTCTCCTCTGTCCTGAAGGGTCATGAGGAGTTGGGCTGGACTCAGTGGCATTGTGGGTGCACCACGCGGACCCTCCTCGACGAGCAGAGACCACCGTGCAAGAGTGTGGCTTCTGCTCAACTCCCCTGTGGGCTCCGTGCTTTACAGAACCTCAGATATTGCAGATCCTCACCTGAAGCTCTTACTTTTACTGGCTGGTCATGTGCAGGCTGGGTCTCCTCTACACTCCCAGTCTGCAGCTTATTTTGACAGCCTCTCCTGGTCCTCTTTGTCCCTCCTCTTTGCAGGGTGATTCAATAGTCAGCTTGTGGCCAGTCCCACAGAAAGTCAAGCCCAGGCAAGAGCAGGCAGAGCCACTACTGTGTGCAGAGAGGCAGTCGGGGCCCTGGGACATGAGGGTACAGCTGAGACCCAGGCCTTAAGGCTCCTCATTCCCTCTGTCCCAGGCTTGGCTTGCTGGCCCACTTCCTGCTCTGATGAAATCTGCCCCAGCCTCCCCTCCCACCCCCCCCACCCCCACCTCCCATGGCGAGTCAAGCTCTAACTCTCCCCGCTCTGGGAGTGGCTTCCCACTTAATCTTGATCTTTGTGGGGCGCCCGTGGGCTGAGGAGCCTCCGCTGGTTGTGCTGTTGACTCAGGCACTGCATGGCACTATCAGGTAGACCTGTCCTGTCTTAAATGTCACCGGTTCTGTGAACCCCTGGAGGCCGGAACAGGCTGTATTCTTCAGCGTCCCTGCAGGCTCAACGCTTCCTTCTTGCATGCCACAGTTGGGTCATTAAGTTCCAGGGACTGGAAGAGAAACAGAAACAAGAGGGGTCCATTTCCCACAGTCTAGTGGGGGAGCGCTTCACAGCCTGCTTGCTTCATAGGTGGTGTGTGTGTGTGTGTGTGTGTGTGTGTGTGTGTGTGTGCACTGTTCTCGGCTGCATTGCAGGAGGACCAAGGGGGAAAACTCTTTAGTAAATCTCCTCTGTGTTCATATTGAACCATAGCCTCTGCATAGAACCCAGAGCCTCTGCCCAGACTCCACGGTCGACAAACCTTCAGTAGATACTGTAAACTTCAAGTCAGAACATGCCATCTTCCTCCTCTTCCTTCCTGCGGTGTCCCAGCTCCTAGGGATTAGCCTGAGCCCCTCCCTCTTCCACCTCTTCTATGGCCCGTCCCCAACAGACCCAGCTTCTGACCAATTCCTGCCGTCCACACCACCATGTCCCTTTTCAAGCCTTTGCCATGTTCAACTTTGACCACCATGGTGACCCCTTAACTTGCATTGTGGACCTCAGTTAGTCTTCTTTTAAATAAAATATACAACCCTCAGCACTGCTTTTAGAATGTTTTGACGATCCCTAAAAATACCCTAAATGCTCTAACCAACATCCTCCAGTCTCTCTCCGCCTGCCCCTGCTCTACACACAATCACTAATTTTAAAATATACTTTCATATAAGTGGAACCATGTAACATGTAGTCGTTTGTGACTGGCTCCCTTCCCTGAGCAACACGGCTTCAAGGTACAGTCCCTTTGACGGTTGAATCATGTTCCGTTGCGTGGTGAAACCACATTTCACTTATGCATTCATCTCTGAGTGAGCAACTGAGTTGTTTCCACTGTTTTGATGTCTATAAATATAGGATATATATATATATATATATATATGAGTATATACACACAAACTCAGAAAGAGGTTTATATCATAAAGTGGTTCCCACAGTCAGAGAAGCAGGTAAGTGTATCCCTGTTTAAGTCTGTGGGTCAGATATGAAGCGAGAGGTGTTTCCTGACCCATGGCATTACAAGGGCTGGTCAACCAGGAAGCCAGAGACCACTGGCTGGTCGGCAAGATGGCAGACCACTGAGAGTTTCCAGGATGGATCGGCAATACTGTGGGGCACTGGCTCACACCCGAAGAACCGGAGGTTGAGATAGATGGCAAGACCCATGCCAGTAGAAAGAGGCAGGTCTTTCCAGAGTCTGCTTTAGTAGGTACAGGCTACATCTTTGAGGACATTTCCTTTCTGTTGCCTTCCATAATTCTTACAAGAGTGCGGTTCTCACAGCAGATGCTCTCATGGACTTGATTACCCTGTGTTAGGTCGTCATGGGAGAAAAACAGGGCTTTGGTCTCCCTTAAAGAGTGACAGTCCCAGAAACCAACAGGGGCAGTTTTACCCAGTCCTGTAGGCTCGCTAAAAGTCGGCATCGACTCGATGGCAGTGTTTGTGAGTGAGGCCACCTCATGGGGGTGACCGGTCCTCACTGCCCCCCACTGAGAATCCTGGCCAAGCCAAGTCGACACAGAAGCTGACCCTCATATGCTGCGATGAGCATTCACGGATACATTTTTGGGTGGAAATACATTTTCATCACTCTTGTGTTTTCAAACAAAATTCCACCTTTAATAAGGCTAGGAAATTCCACTCTCTGGGGTGGAATTTCTGGGTCATGGGGTGATTCTATGCTTAACATTTTGAGGAACTGTTGGCCTCGTTTAACTTTCACACATCAGATCTTTTAAGACATGCAGCTGACCACTGCCTTCCCGTCAGAGACTTAAAACGCTTCAGAGCAGCGGGTCGCAACCCCTTTGGGGATGGAATGAGCTTTCACAGGGGTCACCTGGTTCATAACTGTAGCAAAATGACAGTGAGCAAGTAGCAGCGAAAATACTGTTGTGGTTGGGGGGGGTGTCACCAGCACATGGGGAGTTGTATGAAAGGGTCATGACCTTGAGGAGGTTGAGAATCCCTGCTTTAGAGGCTGCCCATTCCCTATGTTCAAAGTCCATGTTTCCATCAACCCCCAGTCTCCACATGACGAAGTCAGCCTCTCTCCCTCCACCCTTGCTTCCACCTCTCTGACTACTCTGCCTCCTCGTCTCCTTCCTCCCGAAACCCCGGGTAGTCCTCTTCTGACCTTCCCATGCCCTTATCTTCTCTGCTGACAGGTTAGCTCCTCAATCGAGTCTACCTCCCTTTCCTCCCGCGCCACGCGCCACCCATGTCTGTCCCTTTACTCTCCTTTATTTTGCTTTGCTTTTCTTTTCCTTTCCTTTCCTTTTTTTTTTTTTTGAGAAGGACTCGGTTTTATTTGGATGACCAGGAGATGTTTTCTGGTGGAAGTTAAATTCGAGCTGAGATCCTAGTAGTTCGGTATTTCTCATCTCGATCCTTGGAAAAGGAGAGCTGATTGCCACAAGGTCAGGCTCTAAACCACCAGCCACTCTCTGGGAGAAAGATGAGGCTTTCTGCTCCTTTAAGGATTTACAGCCTTGGTCTATCGGGGGCCGTTCTCTGCCCTACAGGATCTCCACAGCGTGGCCTGGACTCCCTTGCCCCTCTACAGGACACCTGCACAACCGGCTACCTGCTTTGCAGGGCCTCCTACCCAAACTGTGGGGCTCCCTGTTAATACCCTGTGAAGAATCCCAAGCCAGGGAAGCCAAGAGCAGAATGCTGAAGCAGGCATAGGGCCCTTCTGAGCCCAGCGCCCCGGCCTGACTATGCTCATTGTACATCCACAATACAGCCTTGTACCTGCGAGGACTGAATGGGAAGTCAATCTGATTTTGACACTGCTTCTCCCTCTTTCTCACACCTAGAAACTGTCTTATCCACCACCCTTTCTAAAGCTCTCACTTGTCCTTGTCTCTTCCCCAAGCCCTTCTCAGGAGGTTCCTAGTGTTTGGGTCCCCTTCCTCTCCCAACCCACTTCTTCAGACTAGTTTTCATGTACCCATTGCTCAGCATTTTAAAAGCTTGGGTTGGGAACCCGGCAGCTCATGACAGTTCTCTTTGTAGCAGATGATTCAGAGAAAGGCCGAGCAGATAACCAGGAAATTCACTCCAGCAGAGGTGGGTGGGGAAACCAGGGCGAAAGGGGTGAGGAAGCAGGGGCATCCTTGAAGTAATATTGATCCTTGTCATCCACCTTTGAAAGGAATCAAAACATAAAGTCGATAAGGATATGGACTTTTAAGCTTAACCAGCTTCGCTTGGGAGCAAGGTGTATCTGAAATGAAAACCAGTAGAATACTGACTTGTAGAATAGTGTACACAGCTCTCATTATCTGCATATATTCATGGCAACCCTTGTCATATCACTCTTCTTAATGATTTGTTTTATTGATAGTTGCGCCTTTCTATATTGTTTTACACTCTTTCTATAGCTCTCCTAACAAGAAATTATTTAACACCTAAGCACTTCACTTTTTTATTTGCCATTCTGGAGTAATGAAATGTTGAATGATTTTTACAGTTTATAAATTTTACAATTCATGCATCTCAGTTTGCAGTGCCCTTTAAGAATGAGTTGAGCCGACAGAAGGTAGGATGCCTGTAAAGTTTCTCCTGAGTCATGGTTCTGTGTGTGTGTGTGTGTGTGTGTGTGTGTGTGTGTGATTCTATGAGTGGGATTCTTTAAACTTTGGCAATATGTTGATAACATAAATTACAAATATAGCTCAATGAACTCAATTATGAATGAGAATAACCTTCTCAAATAAGAAGAAATGAAGACATTTCCAGAACAACCAATATCAGTAGACAGATGGAAAATGTTAAAGGGCATCATTTAAGCTGAAATTTAAGGACAGCAGACAGTAGCTTGAAGGCTTAGGAAGACATAAACCATACTGACAGAAGTAGCCACGTAGTCCTATAAAAGAGAAAAGCCATTATTACTGCATTTTGGTCTGCCACTCCTCTTTGAGCTGTGCAAATGCAAAACACAAATACAAAAGCAAAAACAATAATTACCATTCTTGTATAAAGATGTAAGTTGTGACAATAGCAACAAAGATGGGAGAAAGAGTAATGTGTAGGATTAGATTTTTTTTGTATATTACTGAAGTTAAGTTGGTATTGACTCAAAGTAAATTATATGCTTCAAATATAAATGATAATCCCCAAACTAACTACTTAAGAAAGCAACCAAAAATAAACAGGGAAACTCATCTGTGTGCTATTTGCCAAATGGTGCCCTTCAGTTCTGGAGCTATAGAGGTGAAAGCAAAAGGAGGGGAAAATTTGCAAATAATAAGCAAAACAGAGCTGCAGTGTCTAGTATTTATGTTATTTTTAGAAAAAATAGATTTCAAATAAAGTTTACAAGAGAAAAGGACATTATATATTGATATGAAGATCAAACCATCAAAAATATAGTCATTATAACCTACCAACAGAGCTCCAAATTATTTAAAGCAAAGACTAACAGAAATAGAGTCTATACTAATAACTAGAGTCTTTAAGACACTGCTTTCAATAATTAGTAGAGGAACTAGACCAAAAATGCTGTAGGAAAGTAGAGTAATTAGATCTAGCAGACATGTACAAAGTACTTTACCTAGTCAACAGCAGACTATCCATTCTTCTCAAGTGTACATAGAATAGTCATTAGATTACAATATATTAAGGCTCACATATCAAAAAGATACATACAAAGTATTTTCTTTGTTCACAATGGAATGACATTACAACTTAGTAACAGAAGGAAGATTGGAAAATTCCAATTTGTGAAAATTTAAAAATGTACTCTTTTTTGGGGTGGGGGGGCATCACTGCTCTCCGGCGGTGGGAGTAGGAGGCCCAGCCCCACTGCTGGAATTGAACCTCCGTCCCAGTGGGCCGCAGTCCCACGCACAACCACTATGCCACTGGGGCTCAGCCCAAAAATGTACTCTTAAATAACTGAATGGATGAAAGGGAAATCACTAGGGAAATGAGAAAACGCTCTGAGGCAAATGGAAAGGAAAACAACATACTAAACTTATGGAATGCAGTCCTCCCCGGGCAGCATGTAGGTTAAAAGAAAGCTCCCAAATCAGCATTCTGCCCTTACACCTTAAAGGAACTAGAGCACGGAAGTGGACAGAATACAAAGGCAGCAGAAGGAAGGAAAGACTGAAAACAAGAGTAGAAGTCAATCAAACAGAGAATGGCAATATCTTAGAGAACGCCAACTAAGCCAAAAGGTTCTTTAAAAAATATTAACAAAGTTAAAAAATCTTTTGCGCGAGTGACAAAGAACCAAAGAGACAAGACTTAAGTTGATAAAATAAGATGAAGTGAGAGGAATAAAAAGGGCCCTATCATAATACAATGAATTGCATCCCAACAAATTAGCTTATCTACCTGGGGGAAGAGGACAAATTCCTAGAGATGTATGCATGACCCAACTGACCCAAGAACATATAGACAATCTGAAATCATTGATAACAATCAAAGTGATTGGGTCAGTACTAAGACATCTGTTAATGAAAAGTCCAGGCCCAGGTAAATTTACTTGTGAATTTTACCAAATATTTAAAGAATTAACATCAGCAGATGAGGAGGGAACCCTCATAACAAAACCAGGCAAAGATCATACAAGAAAAGAAAATGGCAGGCCAAGATTACAGGTGGAGTCGTACTCTGTGTTTTAGGCTACTAATCACAAGGTCAGCAGTTCAAAACCACCAGCCACCATGAGGGAGAAATTGGAGGCTTTCTGCATTGGTAAAGAAATTCAGACTCAGGGGGCTGAGCCCTGGTGGCGTAGTGGTTGTGTGCGGGACTGTGGCCACTAGGCTGGCGGTTCAAATCCAGCAGCAGCTCTGCAGGAGCAAGGCAGGGCCTCCTACTCCCACCAGAGGGCAGTGATGCCCCCCCCCAAAAAAACTTTAAGAAAGAAATACAGACTCCGAAACCCAAGAGTTTCTTCTGCTTTGACCTTTAAGATTGCCATGAGCTGGAATTGACTCGATGGCAGTGAGTTTGAGATTGACCCCTTATGAGTAGAGTTGAAAAAATCCTCAACACACTATTAGTAAGTTGAATCCAGCAACATAAAAAAAAAGACACACTATGACCAAATAAGATTTATCCCAACAATTAAAGAGTGGTCCAGCATAGGAATATTAATCATTAATAGAAGGAGGGAAAGAAACCATATGCTCACCTCAACAGAGGCAATAAAAACTTTTCATAAAACCCAACATTTTTTTGATAAAACTATCCAACAAACTAGGAACTCAAAGAAACTGCCTCAACATAATAATGGGCATAGGTGAAAAAGTCACAGCCACATGATATCCAGTGGTGAGAAGCTGAAGGCTTCTGTGCTAGTAACAGGAACAAGACAAAGATGATCACTTGCCACTTCTATTCAGCATTGCTCTGCACATTCTAGCCAGAGCGACGGACTCAGGCAAGATTAAAGGCTCCAAATAGGAAAGGAAGAATTATAATCTTACATAAAAGGGAGATTCAAAAGCTAGTGGAAAAATGTTATTATCTTCTATTTCAATTTTTAATGAAGCCTTTAAAGTCCCTTCACATTAAAAACAAAAGCCAATATAAATTGGAACTATAAATGAATTCACCAAAGATGGAAAATAACGGATCAACTAAAAAAAGTTATATTTCTATTTACTAGCAATGAGTAATTCAAACAGAAAATTAAGAAAGTCAGTTACATTCATAATAGTATCAGAAAAAACAAGCTATTTAGGAATAAATGTAATCATCAAAGAGGTGCAAAATTTAAACAATGAAAACTACAAAACTGCTGAAAAATTTAAGTGTGATGTAAGTGGAAACTTCTCTTATGTTCATCGATTGGAAAATACATTTTTTCATAGTAATACATTTCAGAGCTATCAACAGATTCAGTGCAATCACTATTAAAATACCAATTGCCTGTTCCCTCCAGAAATGAACGTATCAAGCTTAAAATTCACTTGGGATTTCAAGGTACCAACTCATATTGAAAAAGGACAAATTGGAGGATTCACTCTTTCCTACTGCAAAACTCACTCTACAGCTGCAGGAACTAAAACAGTGCGGTCCTGGCATAAGGCTAAGCATACAAGCCAATAGAATAGCATTGAGAGCCCAGTTATAATCCACACATCGATGACCAATCGATTTTTTACCAGAATGCCAAGAACATTTCCTGATAAGGAATAGTCTCTCCAACGGAGGGGTGGAAGGACAACTGGACAGCCACTGACAAAGTGGTCAGGTTGGACTTCTATCACACAACATGTACCAAACTCCCCTCCCCCCCCCAAATCCTAAGTTGAAATGCATTCAAGAAGTCCTTGACTGCTACACCAAAGACTGGTGATTCAGGTCCACCAGCAGCTCTGTGGATGAAAATACCCGGAATCTGCCCCTCTCAGCATGGGAGCCTGCAAAAATTCTACGACCGGTTCCACTCTGACATTCAAGGTTGCCATCAGTTGAAATCAACTTGATGGCACACAGCAGCAGCAACAACAGCAACAAATAAGCTAGGAAACGTTTAGAAGGAGATGGAGGGGTACATCTTTATAACCTTAGATTGACAATGGCTCGATGGATGTAATGTCAACTGTACAAAGAAGAAAACAAATTAGACTTCGCCAAGCTTTAAAATGTTTGCGCATCAAAAGACATCCACTAACAGTAGAAAGGCAAAAGCAGCCCATAAAAGGGGTACACATGTTTGCATATCATACATCTGATAAAGATTTAGCATCTGGACTATTTAAAGAATTCCTATGATTAAAGAAGAAAAAGACAAGCCACTCAATGATAGACTGGACAAAGATTTCACATAAACATGTCCCCAAAGAGGATGCACAAATGGCCAACCAGCACATGAGAAGATGTTTGACATAATCTTTGATTAGGGAAATGCAAATCAAAGCTATCCGTTGATACTACTTAACAAAATACACTAACAGAAAGTTAACAAACCTGAAAGAGAATGTGGAGAAGCCTGTACATTGTTAGTGGGAATGGGTAGCCACTGTGGAAAAGTTTACAGGAACCTCCAAAAGTTAACCATTGGGTGACCGAGTGACCCAGCAATTCTATCCCCAGAAGCCTCGAAGACAAGCAAAAGCATGCCCATGGATGTTCATTGTAGCATTGTTCACAATGACCACAGGCAGAGACAGCCCACGTGCTCATGGATAAATGAATAGACTGCAAAGTTGAAACATCATGTCATCATAAAAAAAGGAACTAAGTACTAAGATACACTACAGCATAGAGGAGCCTTAAAATGGAGCTTCTTTAAAAGAAGTTTTATTAGCTGAGCCCTGGTGGTGCAGTGGTTGTGTGCGGGACTTTGGCCCACAGGGTTGGGGATTCAAATCCAGCAGCAGCTCTCCAGGAGCAAGGCTGGGCTTCCTACTCCCACCAGGGCAGTGATGTAAAAAAAAAAAAAAAGGTTTATTGACCTATAATCCACAAAGCATATAATTCAATAGCTTAATCATGTTAAGAAGAGCTGTACAGTCATCATCACAATCCATTTTAGAACATTTACTTTCTTCTTTTTTTTTTTTTTGAGGTTTCAATATTTTATTCAAGTTTTATTTTAAGTGATGTTAATTACAGCATTTGAGGGGGGAGGAGGAGCTAATTCCACACAAAATGGAAGACTCTAAGATGTACCCATGAAACGGCTAAAAAATAAATGGAGTGGTGAAGACACCACCAGTGCAATTGAGATTCTGGGTGCTGTCACCAGCTCCTGGGAGTCTTCCCAGCTTGAGGCCGGGGTGCTGTCGGAAGCTAGTTCACACTCTGGTGTAAGGGCACAAAACCACAACTGGAGAGAGGTTAAAAGTCCTGGGTTATTGGCTTCATCACACCTACCTTCTCCACCCCAAAATGGCACGCACGCACACGCACACACACACACAAATCAGCTACCACACCCAGCAGAGTACTTTTGGTGTAAAGAGGTGATGGATGGGCTGGGGCAGAAACAGGTCATAAAGACATTTACTTTCTTCTTGTACTCACCATTATTAGCTGCCTACCCCCTACTCCCACCTCCCCTGCCATACCCCCACGGACACAGTAATCCAGTTATTCTCTCTATATCAGTGGTCCTAAATCTTCCTAGTGACACGGCCCTTTAATACAGTTCCTCATGTTGTGGTGACCCCCAACCATAAATTTATTTTCATTGTTATTTCACCACTGTAATTTTGCTACTGTTATGAATCGAGTGACCCCTATCAAAGGGTTGTTTGACCCCCCCCCCCCCAAAAAAAAAAAGAGGTCACAACACACAGGTTGAGAACCACTGTTCTGAAGATTTACCTATCCTGGATTTCATAGATAGAAAAACATTTAAAAAATCAATACATAAAACAGAAACAATCTCAATCAAAAAACAAGCAAAAAATATTAAAAACTAGAACAAATTTTAACTGGCTCAAAAGATCAAAATGATAAGGTGTTAAACTTTTGCCTAATGGCAGTTGTAATAATCCACTTTCCAATGCACTCTGCATTAATAGCAAGGCTATTTTCATCCCTAGTTTATAGTCAGAGGAGTTTCACTGGAGGCTTAATCCACGTGTATTTCCCCTTCACTTTAAAAAACAAACAAAAAAAACGGAAACAACTTCTAAATGGGTTAAAAGGGAGACAAAATGATATTACATTTTAACCTAACTGTGTGCTGCAATGGACTTTGCGATGGGAAACAGAGGTCCCCCGTGAAAGAAACCAGGTGCAAAAGGTTACACGATGAATCTATGTATATGAAGTGGCCCCAAAAGCAAATCCAGAGAGACAGAGAGCAGATGTGGGCTTGTCGGGGCTGGGGACACACAGGAACGGGGAATGGCTGCTTAGGATGATGGCATTTGGCTGGAAGAAGATAATGGTGAGAGTTGCATAACATTGCGGAAAAAATGTGATCAAACCATTTGAAATTATAAATATTATATGTATTTTATCACAAAAATATAGATGAAATGCAGAGAGGTCCATAGATGAAACCTCTATATTACAGTGTAGTAATTATCACAGGAGCTTTAGTGGCCTCTGTGGTTTAGGCATTGGGGTACTGGCCACAAGATGAAGTTTTTTGTTCTTTTTTTGGGGGGGGGCATCACTGCTCTCCGGTGGTGGGAGTAGGAGGCCCAGCCCCACTGCTGGAATTGAACCTCCGTCCCAGTGGGCCGCAGTCCCGCGCACAACCACTACGCCACCGGGGCTCAGCCCAAGATGAAGTTTTATGGTGCCAGAAACCCCATCCTGCATGTGTCAGTTCGTTGTCACACAATTGTGCTATTTGGATACTGTCCTTGGTTGTTTTTTTTTTTTTTTTTGCATCACTGCCCTCTGGTGGTGGGAGTAGGAGGCCCAGCTCCACTGCTGGAATTGAACCTCCATCCCAGTGGGCCCCAGTCCCGTGCACAACCACTACGCCCCCGGGGCACAGCCACTGTCCTTGTTTTGTAAACAGGGAAGATCGAAATGTATCCACAGATACATTTTTATTAAAAATTAGGATAAAAATGTGTAGCGAATGTAACCACGTCTTTTGCTTCTTCTGTTTAGGAAATTATCCAGTACTGGCTTGAAAAGGGTGTCGATGGCTTTAGTTTTGATGCGGTTAAATTTCTTCTAGAAGCAACACACCTGAGAAATGAGGCCCAAGTGAATGAGTCCCAAACTTCGGTAAAGTTTTGCTTTAAACTTTTTTATTCTTCCTCTGAGGCTGTCACCAGTATGCTTTCGGTCACCATTTACTAGAGATAAGCTCTGTTCTGTGAGTAGGATGTGTTTTGAGTAGTTTTCTTTGGGAAATCCACGTAGAGAGGCATTTTAAATGCACCTGCCCTAATGTCTGTTTCCATGGGTTTCCTCCAGGACTTCCTTGAAGATTCTTAGGGTGACAATGGGTCTGAGAAACATGAACAGGGTGGACATGAAAGTGCATTTACTCATCATGTTCTGGCAGCTCACTCCAGTTGAAGATGCCTCGATTTTAGAGGCTTTTTTCTAGTTGAAAAGAAAGCATAGGGGGAAAGGGAGAGAAAGGGTGTCTTCTGATGTCTGTTGTCTGCTATGTGCTACTGACTTAATGCTTCTTCATTGAACCTCTGCCTGCTGTGAGAGACTTTTTTTGTTTCCACTCAGCAGATCTGAGTGAGGCTAGTCTTCTCAGGGGTTAAAGAGATGCCAGGTGAATCCAAGCCAAGCCATGGTGCGAAGGAACTTCGCTCTGGGTTCTTCGTACTTCCCTGAGTCCTTTGGGTTGCTAACAAAAAGGTTGATGGTTCAAGTTTACCAGCCGCTCCACTGGAGGTTGATGAGGCAGTCTGCCTCTGTAAACTTGCAACATTAAGAGACAGTTATCCTCTGCCCAGGGTCTCTGTTGGTTTGGTTTGTGCGCCCACACCAGGGGCTCTCAACTTACCCCTTATGTTGCACGGGAGAGACATTTGTGGGCTAGCCTATTCCTCCAGCTGCTCACCATTCTGAAGTCCCTTTCCACGGAGAAGTGGATGGCAGTCCTAAAAGGTATGCCCACATGATGAATTTATATGAGGGGGCTCCCAACAGTTTGTGAGAAAACCCCCTTTTCTTTGCATTACATCTTTGCATGGGCTTTTTGAAGTTCCTTATACATTCTGTTCGCCAAATGGAATTTTATCCTTTCACCAAAATAAACGAACTCTAATGCTGAGCCCCAAAAGGAATAAACAAACAAACAAACAAACAAACATACATGGCCTGATATAATCAAATAAAATGAATACCACAGTTTATTGCCTCCTTCTAACTTTTGCCTTGCGTAGTAGATTTGTAGGTACTCATACCTTCATTAAAACAGATTAGTGAACTAATTTACGAAGGAGAGGTTGATTGTGTGTGGACCAAGGATGAGGGTATATCATGAAATGAAGGTTATAATTAGGCCAAAAATAGTTTCCCTCTATAAGGAATAAAGTTCTATTTCTAGGCAGGAATTCCCCCCCCCTTTTTTTTGGCATATGATTTCCAATAACAAAGGAAAGTCAAAGAGAAAGAGAGGTGGTGCTTTACTCTTTTGTACCCAAGAGAAGAACTTCTCTTTGGAGAAGAAATCTCACAATGACCTCGAAAATTACAAGGAGCTGTCCTACGACTGCTAGAGTTTCAAGCAGTCTCAAAGGATCCAATCAGAACACTGGTTTTCATGCGCTACCCAAGAAAAACTTAAAGAATTAAATTATTTAAACAATTCCTTTCAACTGATAGTATATTTACTAAATGTTAGCTATTAAAATTAATTTCAGGGGAAAATACTAATTTTTTTTAAACACTTGACTTTTTTTTTTTTTTTTGGCATCACTGCCTCTGGTGGTCATGGGTGCTACCCAGTGCTGCTCCTGAGAGCCGCCACTGGATTTGAACCGCCAAGCCCGCGGGCTGTAGTCCCACACTCAACCACTTACGCCACCGGGGCTCAGCCCAATACTTGACTTTTAAGCAAGGGAAACCAGAGATGGCAACTTGGGTTCAGATTTCCCAGCCTGGCCTTATCCCAATTAGAATTTATAGGCTTGTTTGGATAAGAGGATGCAAGAGACAATGACTTCTGCATCCAATGGAATACTCCTGGCTGTGGGTGCATGCAGACAGCTCCTGGAGTACTGCTTTGTAGTCTAGAAGATTCCTATCGCTGTAACAATAGGGCATAGAAAAAAAAAGAATGCAGGGGTAAAATCACTGAAAGATTGGGAAAATGTATGAAAAAGAGAATGACAGACAAAGGTAATGAGGAAATAAGTACAAATGTATGATTTAACCTTTTTGAAACCAGACTACATGGAACTAATCATGAGAGTTTTAAATGATTCCAGTAGTGTTTGTCTTTAAAAGTGTCTGTGAAAAATTTAGGATAATCCAGTAGCTTGGACTTCTGATGTCAGACATTCCGGGAGATTTGTTTCATTCATTTGTAATCAATGGTTAAAATGGGAAATTTCAATTTGCTACACTGGATAGTGGTCATTGTTAGTGGAATATTCTTTAGTAGATTTATAAAACTAGTATTTCAGTATCAAACAAAATACGAATAGTTGTGGGCGTTCTTTATGTAAGAACCCTGGAGCACAGGAGAGCTGTGGCCAGTCTCCGAGTGAGCCTTTTTTAGAGCCCCTCTGCGTTCCCCTAACACCAGCTGTGAGCACTTGAGACATGAAAGACAGTAACTATCCCCCTGTTTTCAAAGGACACGGTCACTCGCTACTCAGAGCTGTACCACGACTTCACCACCACTCAGGTGGGCATGCATGATATTGTCCGCAGTTTCCGGCAGACTATGGACCGCTACAGCAGGGAGCCCGGGCGGTACAGGTAAGTAAAGGATGTTTGTTCTCCAGTGGCACTGCTTGTGACCTGTAGTGATCCCACCCAACCATGATACCATCGAGTGAATCCCAACCCATCGTGACCCCATGTAATTGCCTGGAACTGTCCCGGGGGCTTTTCTTGGCTGTCCTCTCTCTGAAGCCAGGGTGGGGCTGTGGGCTTGGGGATGGGCTGCAGGGCCAACTCCCCAACCTTTCAAGAGAAGCATGAAGCTGCTTGGTTTTGTAAAAGTTCTGTCTCAGAGGCCCTATCGAGGCACGAGGTGGGATCGATGCCTTGACAATGAGTTGGGGGCTTGTGGACAACTTTTAAGGATCTGTGGCGGGGCGGCGAGTTAATCAGTGGGCTGCTACCCGAAAGTTTGGTGGGTGGAATCCACCAGCCACTCTGGTGCAGAAAGATGAGGCAGATTCACAGCCTCTGCAAGCCCGGGGGGTCCTACTCTGTCCTCCACTGTTGTGATGAGTTGAAATCAGCTGGATGACAGTGACTGTTAGAGGTTGGGACACCAGAACTTAAGTGTGTTGTTTCCTGTTGCTCCGCTTCGCTGGTATTCAGCTTCTTCAGTTGTAAAATTAGGAGCCCTGGTGGTGGCTTAGTGGTTATGCATCGGACTGTGAGCTACAAGGACGGCAGTTAGAAAACACCAGCCATGCTTGCCACAGTATGTTTATTTATGTTTTGGGAAAACGATGTACGAGCCCCTAGTAAAATGATTTTCAATTAAAAAAAAAAAAAAAGAAAACACCAGCCAGCCATTCCTTTGGGAGAAAGATGGATGTGTTTGACAGGGTTCTTTAGAGAAACAAAACCAGGACACTTATGATGATATATATATATATATATATATATATATATATATATACACACACACACACACACACGTGTGTGTATACATCCATAGATATCTATATAGATGATAGATTTATACAGCACAAAGGAATATAACAGTTAATTAGTCCACACAGCAGTAAAGAGGGCTCAGCTCAATTCAACTTTCATGGAACAGTGAATATACTGGAAGTCCTTCAACTCACGAGGGCTACTGGGTCCAACGTCAAGGAAGCCGACAGATGAGTTTTTCCTTGGGCAAGGCAGGCAAAGTTTTCCCACAGGCAGGCAGCAAACAGCAGGTCAGGTCACCGACAGTCAGCAGCTCAGGAGCTTAGCGAAACAGACCCTGGGATGGGATATCGAGCCCAAGCAATGCAAGACCACAGGGTCCATCAGCCTCAAGCTCAAGCGACGTGCACCCCAGCAGTTTCAAAGGAACCTCAAACTCTAGCAACACGATCCATGAGTTGGCTGTCCCACAGTTAGGGTAACTCCAAAGTTGAGGCAGAAAACTGCATGGTCTGATTTACCAGAGAGAGAGAAGACTTATTGAGTCATTTATCTCTTTGTCCTCCAATCAAACTGTGACCTCATTGATCCCACCTGTTCCTATTGGTCAGATTGGCACAACAGACCCGCCTATCACAATGGGGCATTTGATAACTTATGGACCATTTTGACCCCACCCTATAGGTTTGCTATGCATTGGTATCAACTCAAAACATTTCATTTACTTAGTTTGATTTGTCAAATGGTGCTAATCACAGCATCTGCTTTAGAGGGTGAGGGGTTGTGAAAATTATTTAAAAAGATAACATGCTGATTATGAGCCATCAACTGTTGTATTATCCTTATGACTTGACCTATAGTGTCCTTGTACCATATGGCTCTAAATGTCTCAGCTCACTGTCAGGGAAGCACAATAATTCTGGACACAGTTTGGGGCTGCGATGGGCCTGAATTGCACTGCGACTGTGGGCTGGTTAGTTAACACAAGTGCCAGTTCCCTCATTAATAAAAAGGCAACATCAAACCCCCTCTAAGGCTGTCTTAAAACTAAATGAAGGGGGCTGAGCCCCAGTGGCGCCGTAGTGGTTGTGCGCCGGACTGCGGCCCATTGGGATGGAGGTTCAATTCCAGCTCCACGGAGCAAAGGCTGGGCCTCCTACTCCCACCACCTGAGGTCAGTGATGCCCAAACACCCCCCCCCCCCCGCCAAAAACAACAACAACAACAACAACAACAACAACAACTAAATGAAGGGCTGAGCCCCGGTGGCGTAAGTGGTTGAGTGCGGGACTGTGGCCTATGGGCTTGGCGGTTCAAATCCAATGGCGGCTCTCAGGAGCAGCGCTGGGTAGCTTCCACGACCACCAGAGGGCAGTGATACCCCAAAATAAAAAATAAATAAAAAAAGAAAACTAAATGAAATAAAACAGCGTATGGCACATAATAAACGCTCAGGAAAGTAGATTACATTGGGGGTCCTTGGGTGGCACACATGGTTAAGTGTTAATCTGTGAATCCTAAGGTTGGTACTTCAGGCCCTCCCAGGATCTCCTTTCAGCCAAGCAATAGAGGGGCTTCTAGGGGGAACACTGATGCCAGCGAGGAAGGCACCGCTTACAGTCATCCACTCTGCCAACCAGGAGGGTAGTATTTGCCCAAGCACAAAGTTCAGAGCATGGGCGGGGTTGACAAGAGGGACAAATGAAGATGGGGCATCAAGGGGAAGCTGTAATGTGCTGTCATATTGGGATATTGCAACTAGGGTCACAAAACAGGGTGCAGTACAGTTTTTTTTGGAACTGTGTACAAATTCGTTGACTGTGAAATTAATGTGCTCTGAAAAGTTTATCAAATCACGATAAAATTTTATTTATTATTTTCCCAATAAATTGTTTTTTTTAAAAGGAGAAGAAAGGCCTGGTGATCCCCGTCTGGAAAGTCCCACCCTTGAAAGTGTGTGGAGCACAGTTCTACTGCGGAAGGCAGGGGCCAGCCTGAGTCAGAGTCGACTCCATGGGCACTGGCTGGGTTTGGTTTCTGGAGTCACCTAATAGGAACCCCGGTGAGGAGGTGACTGCTCATGGGGCTGCAATCTGAAAGGCCAGCAGCTCGAAAGCACCAGCCTCTCCGAGGGAGAGAGATGGGGCTGTCTACTCCCATAAAGAGTTACAGCCTCTGAGACCCAGAGAGGAAGTTCGACCTCATGCTACAGGGCTATGAGGCTGCACCGACTTGACGGCAGGGAGAGAGAGAGCACCCAGTGGGATTATCCTTCCCTTCTTTCAAATAGGTATATCCGTCCCATTTTACAGGTAAAGAAACTGAGCTCTGGGAACACAAGTCATGAGCACGCACGTAGTCAGTGCAGAGATGGGCTCTGAAGAGAGGTAGCTGGGCGTCCAGAGACTGTGTGCTTACTCACTCCCACGCTGTCTAGAACAACTACAGTCAGTTCTGACCGGGGCATTGAGGACGCCCGTGTCTTTCCTAGAGAGTAATGGATTTTCAGTAAGCAAGAGATCATCCCAATAGTAAGATGGAAATGTACAAGCATTCAAGTACAATGACTCTTCACGTCATAGGTAGACATATACAGGTAGACATATACACTTCTATGTGGAGGGGTGGGCATTGCTGAAGAAAGTCTTTATGGAAGCTTTCATCAAGATATGAAAGAAGGAAAATTTATTGAGATCCAAACAGGCTTCTTCTTTCAATTGATTGGGATTAAGACATCTTGAGCTCAGTCCATAGTCCAACCACATCCAAGAGAATTGTACTTTTGCTACCACAATCAGTTTCCAAGCATTCTTTTTCCACTTGTACCCCCGAACATCATCACGCCTACCCCAGCTCCCACGCTGTGCCCTCTCCTGCCAAAGCCCTTATTCACTTGCTGACTCTCCCAGTCCAAACAGGCTCCTTAATGCAGGCATTTGCCCTGGTATGATGCTTTAAATACTTTCATCTTTGTTCACTGGAAAATCATCTACGAGGCCCCACGTGGTGCTTCTCGATCATCTGGCTTGCTTCTCCTTCTCAGCGAGCTCCAGTCCCATATGCTATCAGCGCACCTTCATTTCAGTTCCCAATCCTGTCAACAGCTTTGAAATTCCCAGGTCCCTGACAGGCCCTATGGACTACAGCCTTCGAACCCTGCCAACTATTACAGGTTCCTGGGGACAGAAGCCACTGGGGACAGCATTGGCAAAACCATGATGTACTATGGGCTGCCTTTTATCCAAGAAGCAGATTTTCCCTTCAACAGTTACCTCACCACGCTGAAGACCCCTGGCAACAGCGCACTGAATAAGGTCATCATGTCCTGGATGGAAAACATGCCTGAAGGGAAATGGCCCAATTGGATGGTAAGTCCTCACACTCAGCCCTGCCTGCCTTGTGGACCAGTCACCTCAGAACCACGATGACGATTGCTCTCCTGTGGGTCATGCGGTTGCCACGTTGCTGCTCAGGGCCATCCGGTTGGTTCTGATCCACAGTGACGCTCTGTACGACAGAACAAGGCACTGTCGGGTCCTTTGCCGTCCTCACAACTGTTCCCACACTGCACACTGTTACAACCACGGCGTCATTCCATCTTGTTGAGGGGCTTCCTCTCTTGTGCTGCACTTCCACTTTCCCCAGGATGACGTCCTTCTCCAGGGACTGGCCTGTAAAATGAAGTCTTGCCATCCTGGTCTCTACGGAGCAGTCTGGCCATACTTCTTCCCAGGTTGCTTTGGGGTTGCTGTGGGTGGGGGCAATGCAAGGGCGGCAACAACCCATGCCTGAACAACTCATGTGTCTGGTGAACCCCCGTTTCTCGGCATCTCTACCGTGGAAGGCAGTCACACCAAAGCTCAAACTCACTGCCTTTGAGTCGAGCCTGACTCACAACGACCCTACAGGACCTGGGAAAGCTGCCCCTGTGGCTTCCCGAGATGCTAACTCTCTTTGGGAGTAAAAAGTCCCACCTTTCCCCCTTGGGGCAGCTAGTGATTTCCAAGTGCTGACCTTGCAGTTAGCAGCCTACCATGTGACTCCTGTCACCAAGATCCTAGTAGCCATCTTAGAGGAAGGGAAATAGTTTACACATGCTCTGATTTTGTTTGTACTATTTTTATCACTAATTTGAACGTATACTCATGGGCTTACTGCCATGTATATGTCTTCTTTGCAGGAATATATGCAATGCATTTATAATATGTAAATATCATAGGTGATATACATATAATGTATTTATTATTCAAGTGGGTCGAGTATTATTGAGTGGCAAGTATTCTTTATTCTGGATGTGATTTGCAAGCATCTTCTCCCCTTCAGTGGGTTGACTCTTCGCTTTGAGGATAGCTGGTTTGTGCTTTGCAATCCTGATGTTTTAATTATCATGTTCTATGTAGAAACTAGAGTCCCCAGTTTCTGTGTACCGTGTCATGAGTTGGCATGTTAATCGCAAGAACAGCAGGACAGAACCAGCAGCCCCTCCGAGGGACAGAGGCGAAGAGTTTCAGCCTCCGAGGCCCACAGGGACAATTCTACTGTCTTGAAGGGTCGTGACTCGATGGCAGTGAGTGAACAACAGAGACACCAACTTGATGGCTCTGAACAACCCTTTATCGTGGATTTCTCAGCATTTTTACATGTACTATCATGCCATTCATGAATACTGGTGGTTCCACTTCTGTTCAATTTGGATGTCTTGTTTTCTTGCCTCATTTTCCCAGCTCGGATCGCTAGTAAATGTTGACTAGAATAACAGAAAACATTCTTGTCTTCTTCCTTCTCTCAGGGGAAACCATTGGGTCTTTCAACATGTTAAACATGGAGCTGTGGCGTGTGTGCGCTTTGTAGAAACCCTTTATCACCTCGGAGCCCGAGGGGCGCTGTTGAGGAAGCATTAAACGGCTAACCACAAAGTTGGCGGTTCAACCCCACCAGTTGCTCTCTAGGAGAGAGATGAGGCTATCTGATCCCATAGAGGCTCACAGCTTCGGAGACACACCGGGCATTCTACTCTGTCCCGTAGGGACTCTGGGAATCAGCATGGACTTGATGGCAGTGAGTTAGTCCGCTTTTGGTTCGGGACCTCTCACAAGCTGTGTGCCATTGCTATAAACTACCTACCTAGAGAAATGTATCCTGATTTTGATATTGGACAGCAAGTGCCTTATGTTATAAGACTTGGGGGTCATGTTTTTGTTGGATGCTCTTAAGACCATGAAAAGAGTAAGTTGATGCAAGATTTGACCTAATTCTCTGGACATAAAAAAAAGTGTAAGGGCAAAGTTGTCTTAGTACAAAATGAAACTCTGTCTTCCTTCATTGTAATACATCCCCATTCCAGGCTCAAGTTCTGCCTCCTAGCATTATCTTGAATTAATGATGAAATGTCTCAGAGCTAGTTTTGCCTTTTGTGAAGAAGCGTAGTTAACACCTGACAGGACTTCAGTGGAGACAACGGGTCTGAACCACAAGCCAACCCACCCCACTGCCATGCAGTCGACGCTGACTCAAAACAGCTCTATGTGGGGTTCCACAGCTGTACGTCATCACTGGAGCAGACAGCCCCCCTGCCATCGCCCACCTCACAGAGCAGCTGTGCGCCTGAACCGCCCGCCTGCGAGTGAGCAGCCCCATCCCTACCTGACATCGCCCCCACCCCACGGCCCTAAGGGATGAACTCACCGCCATTGAGTCGATTCACTCAAACATCTAACAAACATATATTTACAAATACACTTCAAAATCCTTTTCTTTTTAAAAATAATGGTTTCTCTTTTAACCGTTCTGTGTTTGCAAGTCAAAACAATACAAAGGGGTGTCAGAAGCATTTTCCCCACCTGTTCCCTTGTCCTGCTCTCTGCAGTACACGCATCTCTTTTCCTATTAGCGTGCTTTGATCCAAAGGCCAGCACATCTGAATATACACATTCGTAAGTTCGATGTTATTGCTGCATCACTGGGAAGCACTTTGTTAGCACTGTCTTGCAGATGATCAGGGGCCAACACCCTTGGTCGGTCAGCTACTGAGCTTCAAGGCGGAAAACTGACACCCAGGTGCCCACAGCTACCTCGTTTGTCTGCACAGCGGCAAGCTTTCTGTGAGGTGGTTCTTCCACTCTGCAGGGACCATCTCATCTCAACTGTTTCTCCCCTTCAGATCGGTGGACCAGAGAGCTCGCGCTTGACTTCACGTTTGGGCAAAGACTACATCAAGGTCATGAATATGCTTATCTTAACACTCCCTGGAACGCCCATAACTTACTATGGGGAAGAAATAGGAATGGAAAATATTTTGCCCACAAATCTCAATGAAATCTATGATGCTGTAAGTTCAATGCAGTGTGGTCGTGTGCTATGGTTGTAAAACCTAGGGCTTATTTTTTGCAAATCGGGAAGTCTATGGTTTCTATTCCATTGCTGAAAATGGTTAACTTCTCTGGTCTTTCTCCTTTATATGTATTACAAACTGTCAACTCTCCTGTAGTGTGGATATAAAGATGCTACTTCCTAGGCCATAGAAGGTAGAAGGTAGAGCCCAGGAATGTGCATTCTGCGGATGCTTTCTAGATGATTTTTATACTGTCCATGTCTAGGTTAACAATTTCTGAATCTAGACAACTCCTAATTACCATTTCATGCTACATAATTAAGACCTCAACACTGAAATGATCAGACCAATCCTCTCAACTCACACAGTCATCACAACCACCTTCACCTGATGCACACGCCGCTTTTAAATGGAGGCTTTTTAGCCCTTTCTTGTTTGACACAAATTAATGTTCTGGCATAATTATAAATTCTTAAAAAGACACAGGAACAGGTGTGTGTACGTGTGTGTGTCTCCCTGAGAACAGGAAGCAAATCCAGGCTCATTTAGGAAGTGACAAATTCTTAAGACACAGGAGAGAGAGAGAGAGAGAAGAGGTGTGTGTGTGTGTGCATGTTTGCGTGAGTGGGGGTGTCCAGGCTCACTCGTCCCCTGGAGGGTCTGAAATTCATCATCATTCTATCATGGATGAATGAGGAACTTGAAGAGAAGTAGTTAATGGCACATTTGGAAATGCTTTTTAGATTAAGGGAAAAAAGCAGCAAAGATAGCAAGCAGGCATGAGGGGCATCAAGGAAAAAGTCGCTTGCAATTGAAAGATAGTGGAATTTCCCCTTGAACTTTTAGAAGTCCTTTCTTCTCTAAGTTCAATTATTATTGTGTGTTTAAATCTTAGATAGGATTATTTCCAATTGTGTATCAACAGTTATTTTGACTGTGTGTGCTATGAAAACAAGCACTGGCTAACAGATAATTGGTAATTAAATGATGATGAAGTGATTCAAGGCTAAGTTCCATTTTTTTGAATAACCAGATCTGAAAAAAAATTTTTTTTTGACATAGAACACACTCCTCTCAAAGTCACCCATGCAGTGGGACAACAGCTCAAATGCTGGTTTTTCTGAAGGCAATCACACCTGGGTACCTATCAGTTCGGATTACCACACTGTGAATGTTGACGTAAGTACTACTGAGAAATCTGCTCGGGTTACAGACCCTGGCAGTGGGTTTCTGGACCGAGAGCACATATACCCGGTGCCTAAACCGTTAACAGACAACCTTTTAGTCATTGACTTCTCTTGCAACTTTGTGTGTAAATCAGGAATATCCCTAAGGGCACTGTTCTGAAAAAGTACAGCCTTTAGGGCTGAACCCCGGTGGTGTAGTGGTTGTGTGCAGGTCTGTGGCCTACTGGGCTGGTGGTTCAAATCTAGCAGCAGCTCTCCAGGAGCAAGGCTGGGCCTCCTACTCCCACCAGAGGGCAGTGATGCCTCCCCCCCCCCCCAAAAAAAGTACAGCCTTTAGCTTTTGACTATACCATTTTGTTGTAATAATCAAGTTTCAACAAGTTTATTAATAAATCATAGTGTGTAAATTCCCCACAAATGCTAAATAGATCTCATTGCGCATGCTATGACAATAAGCAACCGCTGACCAGGGGGTGGGGAGGCTTCAGGTGAGATTCAGGCCACCCCCATGCAATCCTGAAAATGACACGGGACAGCATAGTCTAAGCCGACTGAGGGGGCGAGACACCTGGCATGTTTGTCACCTGTAAGTCTTTCCAAGCTACTTCTCAGGTTATTCCAATGCAGAATTCCACACCCTGCCCGTGTACCAGAGAGGGGCTCAGTGTAAACTCACTCAGAGTTTTGTGGGTCAGAAAGAGCACATCTGTGGTACAGACCAAGTGTAGGCACTGGATTTCATTATGTCCAAAATGTTCCCATAGACCAGTCCATGTCGAATGAGAAATCATTCATAAAAATGCACAGCAGCAAAGACAAATCAATGTCAAGGCAGAGTAAAACATTCCCTCGTCAAGTAAAAGTCACAACAGGTAGGTATGGAGATATTTAATAGCAGACAAAATAGAATTCCATATGAAAAGCATTATGAGACAAAGGCAATATTAAAAATTTGATAAAAGAACTTTTCACTAAAAATCATAAATCTTTATGCATCTAACAACAGCTTTCAAATAAGTAAGACAAACACTCAGGGAAATGGACGAGCCCACAACTACAGAGAAGGACTTGAACAGACTTTTGAAAGTGACAAATCAAAGAAGTAAAAAGAGGAGCTAACAGTTATAGGGCACTTATCTGTGTAGCACTGAACTATGTGCTTTACATGCATTATCTAAGGCTATAGAAAATATCAATAACAACTTTGACAAGTTATATACATGTACCATTAATACTGGTGGCACAGATAAACATAGAATAAACATTTTTCCCCCAAACATTCATTAGATACTCAATAAAGACCATATATTAGGCAGCCACCCACAAACAACAAGGTAACAACCACTATCACCACCCCACTAAACACGACTGGCAAGAATACAATAAATTGAACATCACTACTGATTTGGCAACAACGCTTATAAATACGAATTTGGCATTGTCTGTTAAGTGTCCGTCCATATGCTCTGATATGGTCTTTTTGTAACTTTTTTCCTGATAAACTCTTCTATAGAAATCATCAAAAAATATGGGGGAAAGAGACTTTGAAAATACACGAAGATACTGCTAACACTTGCGTGTTGAAATGAAAGGGAATCGTTTTATGTATGGCCTCAGTAAATACTGCCCTGACAATGGCACTTATGGAGGCTATGTAAGGGGAAAATACTGAAAATGTTGAGAAAAAAAGCAAAGACAATATAGAAAATAGCATTAGAGCACACTTAATATAGCTAGAAAATAAATGAGAATCTTTTTAAAATGGACACACTGCTTTTTAGCCAACAGTTTTATCTTTATAATTTCTAACTTTGACTTTAAGCAGCTTTTAGCTTTGCATCTTTTCAATGTATCTTGGTCATGTAAGAAATCCACATCTGATGAAGTTACAAGATCTTTGCACGGTGGCAACCTACATGACATCCTACAAAGGACACATAAGCAGACATTCATCAGAAATTCTTAAGAGCCCCTGGACAGCGTGGCTGCTCTTTGTCCAGGCGTTTGGCAGTACAGTGTAACAGACAGGGACCGTGTGGGGGAAGGCAGGGAAGCCGACAGCCACATGGACCTGGGGCTTCGGGCGCGCCGTGGCGGGAGTGCAGCAGCATGTGGGCTGCCACTGTCAGTAGGCACACGAGCAGATTCCCACCTGCTTCCTCACAGCTCTCATTTGGTTATTTATTTCATGGGGTAGAATTGATACACTCTTTTTAAAATTAGTAATTATATTCCCTAGTAGATATGAAAAAATCTTTTAAAAAACATGATCTGAATCTACTTATTTAAGTAAATAACCATGATATTTCCCCCTTCCCCCCACCCTCAACAGGTCCAGAACTCTCAGTTAGGATCCAGTTTGAAGTTCTATCAAGAATTAAGTTTCCTTCGTGCGAATGATCTGCTCCTCAACAGGGGCTGGTTTTGCCATGTGGGGAACACGGGGGACGATGGCCGTGTGGTTGTGTACACAAGAGAGCTGGACGGCTTGGACCGAGTCCTGGCCGTGGCTCTGAATTTTGGGGCGTCAACATCAGTGATAAACTTAGCAGCGATGATGTCGGGACTTCCCGCCACTGTGCGCGTCCGGTTAAGTACCACTTCTGCCCGCGAGGGCAGTGCCCTGGACACCAGTGCCATCACACTGCACAAGGGAGACGGGCTCATCCTTGAATACAATACACAGACTTTCCTTCATTACGAAGCAGCTTCCCAAGACCGGTGTTTCGTGTCCAATCGGGCCTGCTACTCCAGCGCACTGGGCATCCTGCACAGCATGTGTTAAAGCACCTCTGCGCCCCGATGGGGACCCTGGCGCACCCGCTTCTTACAAGCATTCAGCCACCTCCACTCACCGGGGGCTTCACAGAGGTCGTGGAGCCAGGGAATGGAAAGAGAATGGTCTTCCCCAGGGATGTTCTGAAGCCCCCTTCCATCGCTTTCTTTCTGCTGAGGAAACCTTATGAGGAATCGTCAAGAAACTTAAGATACTTCGGTAGCTTGACTATAAGCGCTTAAGAAAGGCGCTCAGATGTTCTTAAATGATAATAAAGTATTTAAAAGAAAGCAGTCTCTTGCAGGACCATATATGTTCACTGAAACGGTGTCACTGAGAGAGGATCAGGAGGCCTTAAAGCCCAGGTGATATATTTAATGGGAAGATAATCTTTTTCTTAAAATTGAGTCATAGAAATTGGAGGACGACCCACTTTACAAAGCTACGGAGCTAAAAATGCTCACGGGTGAGAGGTGGGGGCTCTGATGTAGAAATGGCTCCAGGTAAACCTTAGTACAACAGACAAACACAAAAAGCTCTTCTGATGGGGGGGCCACACCCGGGGCCCCAAGGCCAACCGCTCCTCCCTTGCTCCCTAACCTGTGCCCTTTGAAGGTGTAGAGATGGAAAACCGATTTCATAGGTTTAGGGCATCAATAGATAGAACAGTATAAACAAGTGAGATCTCAACTAAGATTACGTTAGGTAACGAAGCACATTTTAAAAAAAGATTACTTAATTACTGACAAAAAAAAAAAATCTCACTTTATCAATGCCATTACAAGCAAGGCTGAAGTATTTCAGCATGTTTCCCGTTCTCAGTTGACGGTGATGCTTCAGAATTTTAGGTACTTCTTAAGGTCCTCAAACACACTGGTGCTGTCTAGGCCAAGCTCCTCATACAGGAATTTAATTTGGGCCGTAATCTGAAAGAAACACATTTGAAAGACAGATGGCACATGCAGTCAAGTTCCTGTGCCTGTCCATCTTCGTGTAACTCCGGTCGGCAACGTCTGGGGAAGGTACTTTAGTTCAGGACGTGGACGGAGGCTCCTAGCAGTTAAGGTTCTCTTCCAACAACACGGATTGGAATCTCTCTCGGGGGGTCTACGTGTACGGAGAGGTTTCTCACACACACACCTGAGGACCCTGATCATCTCTATGTGGGCAAGTAAAACGTGATTAGGCTCATTTCTTGTGTGTTTTTCATCGTGTCGACTGCAATGCATACACCTTGACAGGTACACACCAGGGGCCCCATAGGGGGAGCCATTCAGTGACTGCTGCAAGTGCTCCCAAGGAGAGCAGAGGTGTCGTGACACAAGGAAAAGTGGGCTCGCTTGCTCTGTACTGTACATGGAGGGCTGCAGCTTGAGCCCTTTTAAAAGAAATGAATCTGTGAGAATCACAGTTTAAAAAAAGAAAAAGAAATTCGTGAAGTTGCTCTTGCAGCTGTGCCAGCAGGCACAAAAACCTTGCCTTTTTTGCCAAATGCCTTTTGTCTCAAATTCAGTATGTAGTTTTTATGTGAGTGTAGTGTGTAATCTGTCCTGTTACAAGTATTTGAGAAGTGAAAAGTTATAACCAGGTTTTCAACTGGGGAGGGAAAAAGGGGACGCTGTCTTGCTGCCCGTGTTATTCAGGTTCCTGTTCTTTTAACAGAGCTCGTTCACCAAGTAGGTGCCTCTGAGTTTGGCTGACTGTGTGTCCCTGAGCCCTCCCACTGGGTAAAACCACAGTGTGTTTTAAGGTGGTTCTGCTGTAAAGTCCTCTAGCACACATCTCTATCCGTCTGTCACTGAGGGGAACTCAAAACGTACCTTTTTGTGAGAATCCTCAATCACATGATTGCCTCCAGGCTGGATATCTAAAATAATATTGGGGACCTGGTAACCTGGAAAAGTCACACACAACACAATCAGAAGGTCCCTGGTTCAAGACACCTCCTCTTCCTCCATGCTACAGAAACAACAAAAGAATCAAAGCAGATACCACCACCACCACCACCACCACCACCACCGATGACTAATGGCCCCCCCCAGCCCATACTGGGAGACACAGTTGTGACTAGGAGGTGGCTAACTGGCCCTGTGGCTTCTGAGAGTCTTGTAAGGTGGAGACACCAACTAATGCAAAGGGTGGAAGGAGAAAGAGATAAGCACAGAAGTGCACATGGATCCCTCTGGCTCCGAGCCCAGGATGTCCTGGCAGGCAGTGTCAAGGAAACAGGGAGAATTCTTGTGCCGTGAAATGGAAGGAACTCTCTGGAGGAGAGGCAGGCAGCTAGTGTGGACAGACACTTCAGAGTGAAAACCTCAGACTGTGTCTTATAAAGGTGTCTAGGAATAATGTCCCAGTAAATAATATTGCTGCATACGTGCATGTCTTAACAGTTCCATTCCCGAGTTCATATTTCCTTTTCTTCTAATGTGTACCCTGCCCACCTCCTTTTAACCCTATCCTTTGAAAAAAAAGGTAAGTCAAAGAAAGAAAGACATACTCCCACCACCAGAGGGCAGTGATGCCCCCCCCCAAAAAAAAAAAAAAAAAAAAGAAAGAGAAAGAGGTGAGGCAGGTGTGCTGAGTCTATTGGCTGTGAGCAGGCAGGCAGGAGGAAATCTGCTCCGTCCTCGTCAGAGGGAGGAGCTGGACTACGGATCACGCAGCGTCATTCTAGGCAGTGTGCCAGCCCACCGTGCCGCGGTGCTTTCTGGGCTGTCGCCTACCTTCCCCCGTGTTCTTGGCATGCTCAGCGGCGGCTTCCCGGAGCTTCTCTGTGTAGTTCACAATTCCTTTCAGGGGGACTCGCTCATCGTTTTCATAAGCTGTGATGTGAATCGAAGGGTAATGCTAAAAGAAAACACATGCGTGCAAAGTTTATTCCTCGTGCTCCCTTTTTTTTTTTGTTTTTGTTTTTGTGGCATCACCGCCCTCAGATGGTGGGAGTAGGAGGCCCAGCCTTTGCCCCTGTGGGGCTGGAATTGAACCTCCGTCCCAGTGGGCCACAGTCCCGCGCACAACCACTACGCCACCGGGGCTCAGCCCTCATGCTCCCTTTTCTCTTACAGATCACGAAAAACAAAAACTACCTTTCCCCTCTCCCTAGGCACTCGGAGAGTTTCTCATTTGACGTTCTTCCAAGTCCTGCAGCTTATGGCAGAACAGCAGGGCTCTGAACCAGTTCATTCTGCCTCGACTGGACCCCACCCCGAGGAGAGTGTGTCTTTTCAGAAGAGATGAACTGAACCAGAATCTGTGTCTCCGCAGGCTTCTCTGAGGATTCTTACAGATCCCTGAGGAACTGCCTGGGGTCCTAGTGAAAATGCACAGCTAAAGATAGAGATAGAGAGAAGCAGGAACCAGTGTGAAGTCCCGAGGAAGGGGGGTTACTTGGCAGAGCCTAACCTGCTGCAGCTTTGTACTGACGGCCTGGCAGTTCTGTGCCAGAGGCCTGGAACAGAAGCACGCACCATGTGAGCAGAGATTAGGTCTTATGAGTACAAAAACACTAGACCCTACTAACTCCTGCTTCAACTCAAGTATCTTAAAAAAACAACACGCAACCAAAACGTATCACTTCCGGATAGCACATCATAACTGCTTTACCTGAGGTTTAATATTTTGATAGGGGCAGTAGCGTTTTATGTAATTCTTGTGTTTTTCATCAGATGAAGGATTCCCCCACTCCTCTAATTCTTCTAATGTCAGAGGAAGTGTCGTATCCAGCATGGTGTTGAGAACATCCAGGAAAGGGGCCTGAAAAAAGAGCCGCAGAGAGGAAACCACTAAGCAGTTGGGGAGGGAGGTTTCAGAAGAGGACCCTTTATGCATGGACAGGCTGAGATGAGGACAGGGCTCCATTGCCAGCGGCCACTGGAACCTGCTTGATGGCGCAGGGCTTAGATGGCCTTTGTAAGAAGGTGGGTTTTCTTCAAATTCCACAGTGTAAAATTTTCACTTGTTTTTGATCTGTGATATATCTTTATCTCTATCATCTATCTATCTATCTATCTATCTATCTATCTATCTATCTATCTATCTATCTATCTATCTATCTCAGTCAATGCTGACTCACAGAGATCCCAGAGTAATACATCAGAATTGAATACAATCTGGAAAATATCCAGGTTGAAGAAAGGCTAAGAGTGGCGGACCTGGGCGCTGTGCGTGGTTTCAGAGCGGAGGGCCTCCTATGACAGCAGCAGGCCAGAGAGGACTTTCTAGGCTGTGCGCTTTCCTGGAGTGGACTACCTGGTCTTTCTCCCTTGTAGCAGCTGGGTGGGGTTGAGGACTAACCACTGTGCCACCTGACCTTCTTCACTAGCTCATAATGCATGCGGAATGAACCAGAGGTTGCTTCTCATCGAGCCTTATCCAGTTTCCCCTCATAGAAATGCTAACCTGGTGAGCATCTGTCACTGTTAGGCTGCTTAGCAGGGGAACTCCTTTTCAACTTGAGAACCAGAGCCCAACAACCCCCCTTCCCCTGTGGAAGCACTGAGTGTCCCAAACTGCCTGTGCTGGCCCTCCTGCAGCGTGGGGTGTACACGTGGCTTTGGTTGGCCAACCAGACGCGTGCAGCCGAACTCCGAATGGGATGTTAGTGACTCACAGAAGTAGGGCTGACACAGGATTGATTCTAGCAATAGTCCCTGCTGCAGCTGCACCCACTTTCTAGAAGTGGCAGTGACAGTGTGAGATGTCTTGGGCCCAGGGGTGGCCCTGCTCTGGGCCTAGTACGATGGTGCTGTTTGCATGTCTCCTCCAGTGGTCTTCAAAGCCTAGTTCTGTGCTGCATGTGCTCGAACACAGTTGCTATTGAGTCAAGCCCTGTGTGCAGACTGGACCTGCTCCTGCTCCCCAGGGCTCTGGGCTGCAGTCTTTCGAGAGTCACTCAGTATGCCTGTCTTCGAAGGAACTGCCAGATGGGTTCTAACCATGAGCCTTTAGACTCGTAGTTTAGTACCTAACCATCCCTACTGCTCAACACATCCCACTTCTTCAGCAGGGCAGAATTAGCATCTGCTTTGGGTCATTAAGAACACCCACTGATAGCTGGATCCTGTATTTTTAGACACTTCCACCAACTCCGAAGCTTCGCTGTTTAGATGCAAACAGGACTCCAGCATTGTAACATGCATGTCTGATGACTTTCTTGTGCCGGGAAATTATGACGTGTGAATTCTGTAATTCAAAGGCCAGTTCCATTTTTTTCTTACTGTAAATAATTCTGCCATCATTATCTCTGTACCATGAAGTTTTCCCCTCTATATTTAATATTTCTATTCCTTCTCAATTTCTAGGATTTGAATTAAGGAAAGCCCACAGGAGAGATTCCTTACTTTCAAAATTAAAACAAAACAAAAAAACCAAAATCATTTTATTCCCTATCTCAATTATTTTTTCCCATAGCTATTTCTAACCAGGAAGTATAATGATAGACGATCAGTTTCTATAATCTAACTTTCTAATTTTGGATACCAGGGGAAGCCCATTAACTCCAAAATCAACTCCCACTGAGTTGATTCAAGGACACATCAGCAGTCTCCCGTGGGGTTTCTAGACTATAAGCCTTGAAGGGAGCAGCGGGCCACATCTTTCTCTCGGGCAGCAGCTGGGCAGCAGGGGACAGGCACGGGACTGCTGACCTTTGACCAGCAGCTCAGCATCTAACCCACAGCTCCTCGATCGAGTTTTAAAGCTGATTCAGAGTGGGGACCCTAAGATCCGGGACCCACAAATCCAGGGTGAAAGTGCTGATGGCCAGAGGAGGTCGGCCTGAGCCAAGAACAGAGGGTGTTCCAGAATCAGTTTGCCACTGCCCCCCCCGCCCCCCCCAACCCCTTCCTGGTCCCGGTGAGCCAGATGTACTTCTTCCACGTCAAAACAGAGCCATTAGCATCTTTCAGTGGAGGTCTTTAGAAATCAAAGACACTTGTAAAGGGAGAAAAAAGGGTCAAGAGTTGGATCATATAACTTTAGAAGTTCTCCTTGAGTTATAGTTGTGCTTAAAACCTCTAAAAGCTTTAACAGCCCCCCCCCCCAAAAAAAAAGTTTTAACACCCCACCCCACCCCCTCAGAGAACATTTTTCACAGAGTGACCCCCGGCGTCCCACCCCCCTCTATCTACATGGTGGCGTTTGATGTACTCACCTCCAAAGTCACAGCTCGCAGGAGCTCTGGGTCAGAATTACACAATGCTCCCACAAGCACCCCTCCAGCACTGAAAGCAGTCAGGGTTGTTAGACTTGGCTGAGAAAAGCCTTGGCCATGAAGCGTCTTAATGCAAGCCTCTAAGTCAGCAAGGCCATTGAGCTTTTTAGTTAGCCGGCCATCAGCGTGCCACTGGAGGCCTAACTCACCACCACCCCTGCAATCGAAGGGCAAAAGTTTTAGCAAGAAAGATATATATACACAGGTTAATGATACACATCAAGGCCAGAAAAGCCAGCCTGTGGGCTGGATCTACCTGCCATGCTTGTTTCTGACACTCACACTAAGCATGGTTCTTACATTCTGGGAAGAGAAGACAAAACCATCAACAGCCCCCATTGGTGACAGAGGCCACTTGCCCAGAGAGCTGCAATGTCTACTCTCTGGCTCCCAACTGACAAAGCCTGCCGATCTCTCATCTAGGGGCCAGTCAAAAATCCATGTAACAGATACACTTCCTCAGTGCCCGTCTATGAACAGATATTAGGCCAGATGCTTAAAAATAGAAATACTTTGGGAAAAAAATTTTGTGGGCAAAGATAAGAAAGAAAAATGAGTTACCAGGGCTGAGCCCCGGTGGCGTAGTGGTTGTTCACGGGGCTGTGGCCCACTGGGACGGAGGTTCAATTCCAGCAGTGGGGCTGGGCCTCCTCCTCCCACCGCCGGAGAGCAGTGATGCCCAATAGGGGAAAAAAATGCTGCTGCCAGGTTGGGGGCATGTACACAAGTGAGGGTCACAAATGAAGGGGATAATTCCTAAGCTGGGTCTTAAAGGAGAAATGTGAGTTGTCAGAAGAGCCAGGCAAGGGAAGCAAGGCAGTGAAGGATCGCGCCATGGGACAGGAGGTGGCCGGGCTGCAGGTGGTGGCTACGTATGACCCAGGACAGATGTGGGGGTGTGATGGTCCCACAGTGATAAGCCAGATCACGAGGTCCAATACTACATGAACACACGTGAATTTATGGTGAAGATGGGGGTATGGTGGAGAATAGTCAGCAATGACATAAGGTAAAATTTATGTTGACTCAGAAATCCCTTTACTTGGAAAAGAAGTCAGAGAACACAAACAGATATGTGCACACCCATGTTCACTGCAGCGAGAGAGAAACAGGTTGAATGTCCACCAGTGGAAGAACACATGAAAAGGCTTTGGTACTGACACACGACGGACGACTAGGCACCGTTCAAGAAGGATGATGTCACTGTGAAGCATGGATGGATTTGGAGGACATTATGCTAAATGAAGTCAGTCAATTACAAAAGGGCAGATATTGTAGAGGTCATTAACATATATATATTACTTATATATATAAAAAGATAATTTCATACCAAAAGAAACAGACTTTGATAGCTAAGAAGGAGAGGGGAGCAGAAAAGCAATAGACTACAAGGCAGACGGGTTAGCTAGGATGATGGGAAGATATTATTCTATGGAGGGGAGGAAAGTACAGTAAGTACTGGGAGGTTGTTTAAAGGGTTGGATACAAAATGATGACATGAAATGTAACCCCTTGCTAATTCATCATAAAGAGTTAAAAAATCATATTTATATCTTGGAAACAGTTCAAATAGAGAGAAGTTAAGACTCCAAAAAAAAAAAAGTCCAAGTAACTATTACAGAAACATCTATACTGAGTAGAGTTAAATGGAAATAATATCGTTTTAAGTGATTATGGTGACAATTTACTTTTTTGTTTTGGGGATCATCTGTCACCATCAACACAACTTTAGATGTACACAACTTCCACAATACAAATGAGGACGTATGCTTTCGCTCCCCGGGACGTGGCGATCACAGATATCTGTCACAATGTTCGACTGCTCGCAATGCAGGTGCAGACTCACCGAACGTGGCAATACGCTAAGATCCATCCATCATCAACCAACACTCGTCTTTCAGGTCTGAAATTCATTTTCAAATCCATTCCATAGGCCCCATACACATGTACCAGGAGAGGTTTCTTCTGCAAGTCTTCAGAATCCGTTTTGTGGAAAACGGTCATCGGCACTAATTTTCCATCCTGGAAATGAAGAATGACTACACATGGAGAAAGGAGTCTCTATAAACAATTGAGCTGCCCATTTACATTAAGTGAGGCACAACCACATCACCCTCTGCTTACTATTGCTGAACACACATTGCATTCCAGACGAGAGTGCTTTTGCCACAGACTTAGCACGGCCCTCAGTTTGGGCTCCCTCATAGACCTGGACTGCAGGCCAGACTCTGCTTATGGAAGGCAGCACTGCGTGACAGTCACGTGATGATCCAGAGTCCTTTATGACCCACTGTTGCTGTCTGCCTTTCAGAACAAGCCCCCAATACTTACCACACTGGGGACATAGCATTTTTGCTATGCTAAAATGGTCATTTCTTAACATTGTGCACGAATATGCTGACTAAAAGAAAGCAAGCTCTTTAGGCAGGATTTTCTGACTAATTTTGTCCTCTCCACGCAGGATTTTTGACTCAGAATAATTTTCACTTTTTTGTAAAGATTCACTCATAAAACCTGTAAATGACTGTCAGTAAAATGCTTCCAGAGTTTCCATTTCCCTGCCTTGTCCCCACCTTCCATTCGGCAACCACACGAACTGAACTGGCTGCCGCCTCGGTAACGCAGACTCGCAGGGAGCTGGTGGGTGTCTGAGACCCCGGTTCTGAGAGCCGAAAGCCCAGCTTGCCCCACGGAGCTGCTGCTGGTTTTGAACTGCTGACCGTAAGAACTGCAACTCAGTGTGTGACCACTACACCACCAGGCGCCCACTGGGCAGAGCACAGAATTAAAAGTAACAAAAGAAAATACTCTATGACCTACCCAATCTTGCAGTACCGCAATAACAATGATCTCCTACAGACGCGACCATCAGGCTAAAAGGGAGGGGAGATAAGGGCTCAAGTAGAAAATGCTTCGGAAACGAAGGCAACCTATGTACAAACATGCTTGACACAACTGATATATGGAATCTTGTAAGTGCTATAAGAACCCCCAGTAAGATGATTTAAAACAAATGGGAGGGAAAGCAAAAGGGACTCCGCCCACAAATAGTTTGAAAGAGGCTATTTCTACTTATGCACTTATAAGTTCTGATAACATATCCATGAATGTGGCAGAACATACAAAGGCTGCAGCTATGTAAACTTTTTAGCCTAGACTCTAGGCCCTAGCAACAGTTCTCAACCTGTGGGTTGCGACCCCTTTGGGGGTCAAAAGAGCCTTTCACGGGGTCGCCCGATTCATAACAGTAGCATAATGACAGTGATGAAGTAGCAATGACAATAATTTTATGGTTGGGGTGTCACCGCCACATGTGGAACTGTATGAAAGGGTCGTGGAGTTAGGAAGGGCTGCCCTAGAGGCTCAGGACCATACAGCATCAAGAGGAAACAAGGTCAGTTGGCAGAACGTGGTTGACAGAGACAATATTCGTACATCCTGAGATCAGAGGAAGTAGATGGTGCTGCGTTACCTGGCTGGCTTGCTCTGAAAGAGATCACCTAGGATGTCTAGAAGTGGGAGAGGAGTGCAAACGAAATCCCAGACCATCCAAAAGACCAGGTGTGATGGGAAGTGTGGTGCAGGTCTGGGATGGAACTCACTCCTGGGGCTCTACTGTCCGGCCCCTGACAGACAGGATAGTCCCCCCAGGGAGCTCGTCATGCCCCAGATCAAGAGAGCAGCCAGCGCCGTCCAGAGATGATGCTCAGAGGGCAGGAAGAGGAAGGAAGGATGGGTAAGTGGATGTTGCCAGCATGTGGAGGAAGTGGGAAGAAGCCTGCTACAGTGTGCGGACTGCGATCCACGCTGTCAAACAGAGTGCCGATGAGCTGTTGGGCCAAAAACCACTCTGTTCTGAAAGCGCTTACCCACGTCACAAGAGAAAAACATACACCAGGGGACTTCAAATAGTGCCTGGAAACACTCCATTTTCCCATGAACTTCTTGAGGACCTTGTCTATGATATACTAAAAACAAGAACAACAAAACCAGGGGAAACAGTCTTGTGGAAATTCACTCTCAGAAGATGTGAAATTTTGCAATATAAAATATACCAATGTCACAGCTCTCCAGGAGCCAGGCTGGGCTTCCTACTCCCACCAGGGTGGCGACGCCACACACACACAAATATATACCAATGTCATAAAAGGCCTTAACTTCAAGGCCACAATTTATTTATACACATACTCCATTCTGTACATTTGGTATTCCTGGAACATCAATTATTTGTTGTGACTTCCTTCTCCACCTCTGCTCATCCACCTGCAAATCCTGCGTCTTTAACTGTACTTTTTGGGTGTGTGTGATCTCTTTGCACCTCTGGAAGGCACATCCCCCCGCCATCCCTCCCCCATGCAGGAGCCCTGGTGGTCATGCACTGGCCTGCAGGTCGCAGGGTCAGCAGTTTGAGATCCCCAGGGGCTCCTGGAGAGAAAGGCAGGGCTTTCACTCCCATTCAGTCACAGTCTTAGGAGAAACTCACAGGGGTGGCTCTGCCCTGTCGGACTGGGTCACTTGGAGGTGGCATTGACTTGACGATAGTGGAGTGTTTTTTTTTTTTTTTTTTTGTCTGATACAAAAATATTCCCTTTCTAAATTAGTCTCGTCATCCTAGAGCTCTTACCAGAGACATCCCTTCCAGAGAAGCCCTCACTGAGCTTTCCAAACTAGAGCGGGTCCTTTCACCACACGCTCCACCAGTCTGGATCTCTTGGTTGGCGGCACTTCGAACTCTAGTCATTGTGTCAACAGATGTCACCTGCCCCAATAGAGTTCAGCTCCATGGGGAGCAGCGACACTACAAGTCTATCTCACGCTAGTCATTTTAAAAAGTATAGTTTAAATGAAAAAACAGAACAACAACAACAACAACCTCAAACCAATCGCAAAGCAATTTAGGTTTTCTGAGGTAAGGAATCTTAACATTATTTGGCAAAATGCATGTTTGGGGTGAATTTGTGTTGCAAGCGGCGATGACAAAGACGTACCTTACTCTTGGCTTCGAGCCGCAGGACGCGGCTTGTCTTCGTGATGGGGTCTTCATGCCCCGTTTCCTCAAAGAGCTTGCCTTCTGCGAACTTGTAGGTGTAGTATTTGGGGGGACGTATCGGAGAGCACAGTTGAAAGGGGCAGTTCTTTGGGTCGGAGTTTGTATCGATTATGAATCCACAGGCCCAAGGAGGGAGCTAAGGGAAGAAAGAGAGTTATCTTTAAACTTTCTGGAGACTGAGCATCCTTACTTACAGTCACATCTGTCCTCGAACAGCAAGTCTACCTGTACCCAAATAACACGCCCCAGTTCGAATTAATGCACCACAATGAGGTTCAAGTGAGGATACAAAATTCACATAATGACCAATAAAGAAAAATGACAGCACAAGGTGTCATGATAGATTCACATGAAATCTCTTTTTAGTAAGAAAGTTTACCTTGAGATAGAAGTTTGGGCAACTGTAGTAGCTAAGTGGTTCGGAATAAGCATGAATCAAATGGTAATTCGGGATCCTGGAGACATTGCAGAGATCTCCGTTATCCGAGCACATGAATTCCCTGGCATGCGTTTTTAATAATTTGCCCACCAGCCCTGATCCTGCTGCCTGGACAGCCAGAGTGATGACAGTGATTATTCACAGGCTACAAACCGGCACAGCAGCACGGTGGCATTTACAATCTGTTTCTAACTTTAGCTCCAAGGCTAACCATTGTGCAGAACAAAACCTTTCCAGCACATCCACTCCCAGAGACTCCGGGGCTATTGTGCTTAAGATTCTTAACTTTAAGGAAAAAGGGACGGAATCAAAATTGATTCTCTGAGAGCAGCAGGGTCCAGCTTCAAGCCTTCCACTCACGTCCCTCTTATACCTTTTAAAGAACTCTGGTAAGCAGGTTGACAGAGGCTAGAAAGGTTACTGAGAATCAGAACATTAAAAGAAAATTGCCTTCCTTTTCCTGAGTAATTGGGGAAATAGCAAATTCCTTAGAAAATCAGAGGTCTTGGTTCGGCAACTCACTGGGGGCCACCATTCAACAAAGGTAGGTGGGGGATACACAAGTAAAGGGTTCATCACGTCACCTACAGACGATGGGACCTTCTGCTCACAGCACATTACTTCTAATTTAAGGAATTGATTTCCCTGATACACTAATAAAGGGAAGATACATTTGCAAAATGTTTTTGAAAGAGAGCTCATAATTTATTCCCCTCTGATTGGGAATTATTTGAAGGAACAGTTTGTCTAAAGCAATGGTTCTCAACCTTCGTAATGGCATGACCCCTTAATACAGTTCCCCATGTGGTGGTGACCCCCAACCATAACACTATTTTCTTTGCTACTTCATCACTGTCATTATGCTACTGTTATGAATCGAGCGACCCCTGTGAAAGGATATTTCGACACACCTCCCCCCCCCCCCCCCCCCCCCCCCCCCCCCCCCCCCCCCCCCCCCCCCCCCCCCCCCCCGCTCCCCTGCAAAGGGGTTGCAACCCATAGGTTGAGAACTGCTGGTCCAAAGAAACATAAGTGGACAAACGGAGGCGTCATTCACAGAGAAGTGAGGAATCCCGATGGGCATTTGAGTCTGCAGCCCACAAAGGCACATCTTTCTGCCTTTGGTGAGGCGCTGGGACAGTTCTCTGGGATGCGGGCAGTGAACAGTCTTAGCTTTACACCACATTGAATCATTGTTTTTTGGGTGTATTTATAAAACTACTGGGACCAAGGTTAAGGTATTAGTCACAACAAAGACTGCTCCAAGATTACAGACTTGTAAAAAGTTTGTCCAATTGATATAGAAATAAGCTATTAACTATCTCAGGGATTTATGAAGATACATGTCCTACTGAGATAAGCTTGCCCTATCATCTATGAGTAAACAAATACTTGTGAACCCTAAGTTGGCCAGGTTCTAAGATACTAGACAGAAAACGGGTTGAGCTTTGGCAAACCCCAAACCAAATCCACTACAGTCAATCCCAACTTGTGGTGACTCTGTAGGGTAAAGTAGAAAGGACCTTTTGGGCTGTAATCTTTCAAGTCACCACACTGCCATACCATTCTCCAGAGTGGCTAGTGGGTTTGAACGGTTGACATTTTGGTTGGCAGTTGAGCACTTTAATCACAGTCCTACCAGTGTACTTTACTGAGTTAAGTATTAATGATTAGGACAAGGCATGGTGGAAGGAAATTAACTTGAGGATAGAGAATCAACCTTCAAAGGAAAGTGATGTTTGAATGAAGTGAAAAAGTCCTCAACTGCTGAGACAGTAAATACTAAAACTTCTCTATGTCAGGGAAGAAAAAGAGACTTGGAGAAGACGCTGCTAAGCCAGGACAGGAGGTTTAGGCCGAGTTTCACATTCCTGCTGCTGAGACTGAGCTTTAAAGGTTCTGTTGTCAGAGAAGCAATACTGGGCAACCCATCATGGTCAGGCTAAGGCCCTTTGTGCGCGGTGTGTTTATCGGGGTGCCGTGGTTCATGAAGGACAAGATTTGAGCCATGGAGGTCTCTAGGGAGCACATGACATAATTTCTATTCCTTGTGGATGAACATTACACAAGGCACACGGCTCTACAGATCAGGGAAGGGGTAGGGAATGAAGGTTAGAAATAGGCAATACAATTTAAATACATCTTTGTCTAGTGGAAGCTGAAAACACAGAAAAAGAGGCACATCTTTAAAGCAGGGATACATATACAACATATAAGAGATCATTTTACTCAGAAGTCACATATAGTAAGCTACAAAGGGTATTCCTAATTCTCATGACATAGGATCTTCTCTCCCACCCCTACTGCTGGGTTACAATGAGAACACACCGGTCTGTGTCACTGAGCCATCCGATTTCCAGGGATGGGCACCACTGCTCCTGTGGCTTCTGAGACTCGTGGGAGCGGACAAACTCATCGCTCTACTGCGCGCAGAGTGGCTGGCGGTTACTAACCGACCTTTCAGCTAGCAGTTCAATCCTACATCACTCATCTCCGAGACATGTGACTTTGACATTAACTAGGAAATGAGAAGAAATGACTAAGTACAATAGATGAAGGCAACTAGGAAACCCCTGAAGTAAATCCCTAACTTCCCTACACTTCCTTAGGTCTTCTGCGGAATGATAAGGCGTTCTGTTCCCAGGAAGCTGTCCAGACTTGTTACTCTGTCCTAGGGCGTCCCTGTGAGTCAGAATCAACTCAACGGCATGGAGTGGGGTTTGTCTTTGGGCAGAATCCTGTAAGGAGCACGCAGAGGCACTCCCGGGCAGGCAGTGGACTGCTCAGAGAGCCCCTCGGCCGCTTTGTGGGGAAAGATGTGGCTGGCTGCTCCGGCAAAGATTCAGTCTCAGGAAACTATGAGTCAGAATGGACGTGACAACAGTGGGCTTGATTTTATACATTCTTTAAAGAGATGAAGCATTATATTTTATAACCAATTTTAGGGGCAGCTGTGAATTTTAGTTGTTTCCGGCCCTTGTTATTTTTATTTATACCACTATAAAACTCCTCAAAACGAATCTCTCTATACCCCTCACCTCTTCTTGCTTCAGTCTAAGGTAACTTTCTGCAGTAGAACTAAACTCAAGTCACTAGGTTGGCTCAGAAACTTACAACCTGCCGCTCCTGATTTATGCAGGCCTTCCTCCCCGTTACAGGCAGAGAACCTCACATCCTGGCTTCATCCACAGAAAGGCACTATGTCATTCTAATAAAATGGAGTCATTAACTGCCTTTCCTAGATATTTTGTGAACTTCCCCAGCTTCACAGTTTCTTCACTTTCATAGACTTTATTCACGAATACCATTCCTCTCCTCACCAACGGGGATTATATCTTTCATGGTTCCTCTGAAATTCTACTTAGCCCATAAAAAAGTTCCCAAGCCCTCCTTCTCCTCTCCCCTGAGCCCACAACACATTTCCTGGATTTGATATCCTTTATTAAATCCTCTGTACACTTTATCTTTGTGTAATAATCTCTCTTTTTTGTGTGTGGCCTCACTGCCCTGGTGGGAGTAGGAAGCCCAGCCTTGCTCCTGGAGAGCTGCTGCTGGATTTGAACTGTCAACCCTGTGGGCTGCAGTCCTGCACACAACCACTGCGCCACCAGGGCTCAGCTCTGTGTAAAGAATCTCTTATGCTAAACTGCATCTTTCTTAAGGATGGATATTTTGTCCTGCTCTCTTACCCTCTCCTCCAAGATTGCATACAGGGGTCCCGTAACATCCACCGCATTCCCTGGAAGGCATTTTAGCTGGGCTGTGACAACACTGGCACTCAGGAGGTCTCAAGGGTCAGTTGGCTCAATAAGGCTTTCACATCAAGCAAAAGGGAAGCATTTCCACTTCCCTTCAGAGCCTGCTACTTTACGTCACAAGCTAATGATGCTTTCAATCTGTGTAAGTGGAATGCCATGTGGTATGTCAGCAGGTTCGGTTGTGAAAGCCGAATACCCTTCTGGACCACAGTGAATTAGTGTCGGGGGACATACATTGCCGCCTCCATGGGGAAAAGAAGCAAAGCCACTCCCTTTCCCTTTGGACACGAAAGTTGGCAAAAACACGCTGATGATGCAGACACAGAGATATTCAGTGGCAGACAAGCCGGGCAAAACTAGTACCCCTGCTGGGGCTGTGGGATGGGGAGCAGAGGTAGAGATAGAGGTAGTAGAGGTAGAGGGGTAGATGTAGTTACCAGTAGTCAAGTTGTAGGGTAATACATATATCAAGTTATATATGTATAAAGAGAAATATAATGGCATTTGTCCTTACCTCCAAATTCCAGGTATAAAACTATTTTAAGTAAAACTCCATTAAAAGCAAAGTTCTAGAAGTGTTTCTAAAATAAACCTCATTCTTTCTATCTATTTAAAACAATAACAATGGTTCCTGGGGGGAAGGAGCATATAACGGGGTGCAGATATCAAAGAGTTCAAAAAAGAAAGTATTTTGAAAGTGATTGTAGTAGCAAGTGTACAAGTATTCTCGATTTATTTGATTAGTGGAATGTTATGACATCAGTAAGAGCTCTCATTATGATGGAAAAACAAAAACAACAAAAAGAAATGTTCATTAATTTGAGACACATTCAGTATGCTCAGCTTGTTTAAATTCCTTTTAAGAAAAAGTATAGTTATTATTAAAAATTTAATGTTGGATTAAGATAAATCCCACATGGATTTCGATGAACAGTACTGCTGCTTGATGAAAAAAATACTGATTAGTAGTGTATGAAAAATAAACACACCTTTAGAGATCGCACGGAATCATCGGCCAGACCAATCACATTTACATACAGGAGATTGCTGTGCTTCAGGAACAGAACACAGTGATCCTTAAACATGTCCAAGTCCACAACTTTGGTATTTCTCTTCATTGTGAAAAATAAATCCCAATTCATAATCGCAGGATTATCAGCTGCTGTTCTCATTAGCTGTTGGAAGGAAAAAATAGGTAACCAAACCTGAAAGTTATAGCATCCAGAGATAACCTATTCAAAACAAGACCACAAATGTACTTCTTACTGTTTTATGAGAAGCTGAAGCAATTGCTTCTGAATCAGGGATGCGTGTGACCAGCCTTGGGGGAACGAGCCCATGCTAATGTGTTGGACGGTAAGAAAGTGTTGTCCTGAGCTGAGCTGACTGCCAACTGACGACCACGGGACTGTGGGCTGGCTGCGGACATCAGGGAGTCTAGCTGAGAATAGCAGTCCAACTGCCAACTAACAAAATCCTAAATTTGCAAGTTTTTAAAATTAAATCACCAAGAAAAAACAAAACAAAATTAAATCATTAAGTTTAGCTTTTATTAACTGACGTAATCATGGTAGAGTATGCCAGTTATTAACCTCTTTAGGAACATTTGAAAGACATCGAGGTATTACTCCTAAGAAGAGAAGTATGAGTCAGGATAGTGCTACATAGGAAGGTAGCCTATAGATTTCTATGGCTGTGAAGCAAGAAATGCTGTTGGTGTGAGTGTGAGTCTCAAGAACCCACCTGGGAATAAGGAAAATTCAGGATTACCTTGAATTCTGTAGGCTCGCCTACATTAGTGAGAATGTAGAGTTCATCATCTCTGTGCTCAACGTAGTAAAGGACTCCATGAATGCGCTTCTGGATGAGTACTGGCGGGTCCCAAGGACTCAGGCCATCTACCAACCACACTTCAGAAGTGGTCTTGTTCATAATATTTATGGTGAGGAAACGACTGTCTTTTGTGAGATAAAGGAAGACAAAATAGCTATAAAGAAAGAAAAAGAAATATGAAAATGTAGCAAATTTCACACAAGAAGGAAGCAAATGTTCTGAGATTGATTTGGAGATGATTATACAGCTCTTACTAATATGATTCAACTATTGAAATGCATGTGAAATATATCTCAATAAAACAGTTTGAAAACAGAAAATATAGTAAATTTTAAATGCATGCTCTTTTGTAAATAGCAGATGTTCCACAGGTGGTTAGTACCTTTGCTAATTTACAATGAAGATAAAAAATAAAGACATTTGGTGACTACTGCTTGTATAAACCAAGAGGGTAGGTCTTATTTTTTTGCTCACGTTGCCCCTCAAAAAACGTTCAAAATATTTATTTCGCTAGCATTTCCCCCACACAGATTTTCCAATAAATAGAAAAGGTGCAAAGTAAAGTGAACACCCAGTACCAAGATTCCATGACTGATAACATTTGCTACAGTTACTTTATCACATGCTTATGCATCTGTTAATTCGTCCAAATAGAGGCTGTTTAAGTCTGTAAAGTCCTTGTCAGCCCTGAGATTTTATGAAATGGCTAATTTCATTGTTGTGTGGGAACAACATCATTGCCAGAGGTACTGAAAGTTACGAGGACTCAGGAGAACGCCATGTCTTCAGGACGACTTACTCAAGTATGGGGAAAATCAACATGTAAACCTGATGGACACCCTGGCTCCAAGCACAGCCACTTAATAATCTGGTCATCTCTGTGCTGCATAGAAAACTCTGTCTTCTGATGTCATGCTTTTCAGTTACACATTTTAAAAAGTCATCTATTATTGCTGTTTGGTAAGTCTGTTATATGATTTGTTTATTAGACTTTATTTTTGGTGAAAACACACAAGGCAAACCCCACCCCATTTCAGAATTCAGGTGTCATGACCTGTGTCATGACACAGATCACATTCTTCACATGGGGTCCACATCCCTGTCCTTTTTGCTCCAGTGGTTTCCTTTGCTTTCCCTTAAGACTCCCTGCCCCGTACCTTCTCATCTGTGCAGTTTGCCTTTTGATCATCTATATATGGCTTTGTTAAAAAAATTAACATAACATGCACATGGATAATCTTAACCCTTGGGGTTAAACGGCTACTTAGTTTAAATGTGACTTCAGTGGCTAATTTCAATTCCAGGTTTAAAGAGCAGCTCAGAGTCTTCATCTCAGGGACTCCTCCAGAATCAACAGGCCCAGTAAATCTGGATTCTTCAACAAAATAAGGTTCGTTTCCACATGTTCACCCTGCTGCTGAGGGTTTCTTTGCTATGGTACTGTTCAGCACAGACAGCCAGGCACCAAAGAGGTCCTCTCATCTCTGGTGAAGGTGGCAAACTCTGCTCTATGTGTAATGAACAACTCGACACTTGGAATTAACAACGTATTACTTCATACTCACTCTGTAGTCTGTATAAAATCAAGCTCTACTTTGGAACACAAACAACAAAAAAAGAATGGTTATAGTCATTTTCACCTTCCTATTCTTGGTTACTGCCAAAATCAGGATCTTCAGTCAACCAAGCTTTAAACGGCTTCCATTTTGGGAAATTTTACTACAAATATTAAAAAAACAAAACAAAACACCCCCACCCCCCAAAAAAACCCCCCCAAAACCAGTAGGTAGTACAGGAGGTGGTTGTTTTGTTTTGTAAGGGAATAAGTAGCACTAATCTTAATATATGACATGAACATTTTCACTTTCCCTACAGAAACTTTCAGTGTGAAAAAGATTTTGAGATTTGCATAATCTGAGTTTAATGACGTTGATTTAAGAGGGATCTTTTTTCCCTCCTCAAATGCCATTTAAGGAAACAGTTCTCAACCTGTGGGTCACGACCCCTTTGGGGGTTGAATGACCCCTTTCAAAGGGGTCACCTAAGACCATCAGAAAACACATATTTCCAAAGGTCTTCGGAACCGAGACACTGTTCCTCTATCAGTCTCCAGGCAGGTCTGTCCACATGCAGATATGCCCTCATATAAGTTCCCGTCGTGAAGGCTAATATTCCATGCTTCAAGACAAAATTTTATTTATTTGACATTAAATATAAGTATTTCTGGGGAAATAGATCAACGTGCATAACGTTAGTAGTAGGACAATAGATAGGCATTGGATCTCCACTTGAGTACTTCCTCAGTACAAGAACATTTTGCTCTATTAAATTGGCATTCTATGATGCACACCTTCCCGATATGATCACTGAAGACAAATGTGTGCATAAGCAAAGGTGGTGAAGAAAGCTGATGGTGCCCGGCTATCAAACGATGTAGCGTCTGGGGTCTTAAGAGGCTTGAAAGTAAACAAGCAGCCATCTAGCTCAGAAGCAACAAAACCCACATGGAAGAATCACACCAGCTTGTGGGACCACGAATTGTCAAAGGGATCAGTTATCAGGCTTCAAGAACTAAAATCATAACATTGTGTGCTCACCCTCCTGATATGATCGCTGATGACAAATGTGTGCATAAGCAAAGGTGGTGAGGAAAGCTGATGGTGCCCAGCTATCAGATACAGCATCTGAGGTCTTAAAGGCTTGAGTAAACAAGTGGCCATCTAGCGCAGATGGAACCAAGCCCACATGGAAGAAGCACACTAGCCTATGTGACAAGATGTAGAAGGGATCTGGTATCAAGCATCAAAGAACTAAAAATTTTATCATTGTAAATGAGGGGGAGATCAGATTGGGGACCCAAAGCCCACCGATAGGTGAAGCGACATCCCTTTACAGAGAGGTTGCTGGGAGGGGATGAGCCAGTCAAGGTGTAGTGTACTAACGATGAAATACACAACTTTCCTCTAGTTCTTAAAGCTTCCTCCCACCCACTATCATGATTCCAGTTCTACCTGACAATCCAGCTAGACCAGGGGATACACACTGGTGCTGAAACATGGGGAATTTAGGATAGATGATCCCTTCAGGACTGGTGGTAGGAGTGGTGATACTGGGAGGGTGGAGGGATGGTGGAGTGGAAAGGGGGAACCTATTTCAGGGATCTACATATAGCCTCTTCTATCAGGTATAGACAACGGGAAGTGAGTTAAGGTAAACATCAGACAGTATACAATATGAAAAAGTAATAATTTGTAAATTATTAAGGGTTCTTGGGAGAGGAAGTGGGGAGGGAAGGGAAAAATGGAGAGTTGGTACTGGGGGCCTAAGTGGAGGGTGGATGTTTTGAGAATGATGATGGCAACAAGTGTGCAAATGTGGTCTGCATACAATTGATGTATGTGTTGATCGTGATGGGAGCTGTATGAGCCCTCAATGAAATGATTTATAATAAAAGAGGAAGGGGGAAAGAGGAGCTTATACCAGGGCTCAAGTAGAAAAATATTTGGAAATGAAGATGGCAACATGTGTACAAATATGCTCGATATAAAGGATGTATGGAGTGTTATAAGAGCTGTAAGAGCCCCCAGTAAAATCACTGGGAAAAAAACAACAACAAAAAAAACCCCAAAAGGGGCTGAGCCCCAGTGGCGTAGTGGTTGTGCGTGGGACTGCGGTCCACCGAGACGGAGGTTCAATTCCAGCAGTGGGGATGGCCCTCCTACTCCCACCACCGGAGAGCAGTGATGCCCCCCCCCCCCAAAAAAAAACACCCCAAAAGTAAATATTTCACAATACATAATTATGTATTGTTTTTGTGATTAGTCACTATGCTTTCATTATGTTCAATCTGTAACAATGAAAACATACCCCGCATATCAGATATTTACATTGTGATTCCTAACAGTAACAAAATTATAGTTATGAAGTAGCAACAAAAATAATTTCATGGTTGGGGGTCCCCACATGAGGAACTGCATGAAAGGGTCACGGTTTGAGGCAGGCTGAGAAGTGCTGATGCAGTGGAAAGAAACAGCTCCAAATAACTTAGCTTCTACCCTTAGCTCAGCAGCTACCTGGCTCTGTAACCTCAGCCAAGTCACAGCTTTTCCTTCATAAAATGGGTTGCCAGTGTCCAGTACTATGAATGGCACCACATGTGAAATCTTAACTTGTCTGGTAGGCATATTGAAAGAAACAAACATAAATGTATTTTGTTCAAGCCAACAGAGCTATAATAAAACGAATATGGAATCAATATAAAAATTGTTAACAATGAGCTGTTTACATCCCTAAGTTGGTTGGTGTGAGCTCTTTAAAATTTGGTGTGTATTTTATGTTTTCAGCATATCGCCAAACACTATATCCACAATTCAAGTGTTCAACAGCCGCATGTAGCTTGGTGGACACATTGAGTTCAGTTCAGAATAAGATCATTAGAGATTTGTCTAAAATTTCACCAAATATATATACATATATGTATATTTTAGGATGAACATTTTAGGCTTTTGGGAAGATTCTAATTTCAAAAGGAGGCTGTATTGTTTATAGCAAGGAGCAATGGAACATCGCACTGGCGGACAAAAAGCACGTGCTAAGTTCAAGCTATTTCTGTATGTAGCGTCTATCTGGAGAACAAGATTGAGAGGCATGATTTCAGTACCTTGGGTCTTTCTCTGTGTAGAAACGTTCATTACGTTTGTTATCACCGAAGGTGGCTCGGTAGACATCGTGGCAGCGAAGGTTCCTCTGGAAGGTGTAGAACAGGACATCTTCCTCCTCTTCATCTTTCACCCATTCTGAAAGACAAAACCTGAAGAATTATACACAGCCATAGCCTTAAAGGTAAACTGAAAAGCCAGAGGGGGTGGACACATCCTAATTTGGCTTGCCAAAATGAACTGCAGTTATCCCTGGAAACGTAGAACGAGAGGCTCAGCTGTGTATGATCTGTGCTATCCGTGAGCCCGGAGTTTCCCAGAGGATGAAAATATTTCCCCATCAACTCCCAAGTTTGCAAGAACTTACAGGTTTCAAGGAAGTTCAGTTTCCAAAAAGGGCCTGCATATTCAGTATCTGGAAAGATTTGGGTAGTCAAACTGGCTTTCAGTTTAAGAAACTTGTTTAAATCTACAAATTCCAACTTTAAGACTGAAGGGGAAAAAAGGGATCATTTTCTCTCAGGCCTAAATCTTTTGGGCCCATGTGTGAGTCCCCCGACAGCTGAACTGATCCAACACTAGCATCCTGGTGCCTGCTCGCTCGTGGAAATGCCCCGTGTCACATCGACCGCCACCTGGCTGACAGCAGCTGCACATCCTCACCTGAGCACAGACTGATTTCAGAGAGCCCGAGATGTGCAAAATATCTTTATTTATTTATTGCAAAAAGAATTTGATACTGGAAAAAAGATGACATAATTTATTTGTGAATGTTTATGATATGTAACAAAATCAGCAGAGAACTTTTCGATATAGCAAAGCACTGTACAATTTGGACACTGGTATTAATTCTTTAAAGTAAACAAATGTTATTTTAAAATCAGCGTATTCAGGCATAAAATTAAAGACAGTGTGCTTTCCTGAAGCAAAGGCACCCAGGAAGATGGCAAGCCTACAGGGCTACGTGAAGGTCCACAGCTTCACACACACAGCAACTCAATCTGCTTCAGGAGTGGGGACAATTCGCTTGGGAGGCTATTTGGTTTGTGGCTTACCAAGACTGGACACATTGGGAAAAGATGCTTCCATGACAGGCTGATCGCTGAGCTTCACAACTATACAAGTAGATGCCTCAGAATCCTCAGTTCTTATCTTGGCAGCCACATATTTTTCATCTGGAGCAACTCTGATACAATCAATGAAGGGCTGCTCTAATTTAAGTTCCTCCAAATTGAATAACACTTCGTAGTTGTCACTGTCTGCTGCAGAAAAGGGCACCAAAGAGTTAACTCCAAAATACATTCTCCAAATTTTTAACAACTGTGCTTCATTGTTTTAAATGAGCATTCTTCTTCAGTAATTTAACTTGCACATCGACTAACATTAGCTACTTAATATTGCTGTCGACTGACATTCAATTCAAATGGGGCTTCAAAGTTTGTGGAAAAAATCCATTATCTTTTAATTCCATTTTCCAACAAATTTTGTGAAGGCCCCGTCATATTATTCTATGCCTACCTTTACTTGATTTTGGTCTTATATATAGTTTTTTTCAACCATAGTCTAGATAGTAAGAGACTATAAGGAATCTAGAATGATGTCATGCGAAGTGCTTAGTTTAGTACCTGAGATTTGGTAAATGCTCTAAAAATGCTGGTTTCTATGACTAGTCTCCCTATTGAAGCTTTTAACTGTCCCTGTTAGACATACCTTAACCAAGACCAAATATTAAAAACGTTGTAAGAAAAGGGAAAAAGCACATAATTTTTTTAAAACTCACATAATCTTACAAAAAATAATTTCTTCACTTTTGCAGAATTACTACCCAATTTCCCATCAGAGCATGTTAAAAGGATAAAATGTGATGTACCTTCTTCATCTTTTGAACGAACCAAGCAGCAACCTTCTTGATAGTAAACAAAACCTCCATGTTTCACCTGATAGTAAAAAGATATGAATGATTCATTTAATAACTGATTGAGCGCTAAGCCCCGGTGGCGTAGTGGTTGTGCGCGGGACTGCGACCCACTGGGATGGAGGTTCGATTCCAGCTCCACAGAGCAAAGGCTGGGCCTTCTACTCCCACCACTTGAGGTAAGTGATGCCCCCCCCAACCCCCCCCCCAAAAATAACTGATTGAGCACTATTTAGTTTAAATGTGAGGGAGCTTCAAAAAATTAATGGAAAATGAAAAGGTAAAGGAATGTCTCCACCAACATTGTGAAGCTCCTCCACAGAACTTTATAATGGACTCTCCTAGATGGAGAAACAAAGTCTCGTGCGGCAGGCAGCCCTATTGGGAGCATGCGAACGAACACGCACAAAATACAAAGCAAACCATTTAGGAATTATGGAATGGTTTTCATTGTGTTCACATCACTGGAAGCTTTCCAAATGCATACATGCATGAGATAATCAAGAGAAGGCAAAATGAAACCATCTCAGCTACATGAATATACCGGGAACATCTGATACTCCTATAGTTCAGAGGATTTGATTCTATTAACCAGGTTCAAGTGACATCTTTAAAATAAATTTGGGCTTCATTAAAATAATCCAAAATGATAGAGATGAGAGAACTTTGACTCAGAAGTCAGAAAAGCCAGCAAATAATGCTCTGAGATGTTTTGCTCGACAATCTGTTGCCAACTGTGCGCTATTTTGACTTGGTTGGAAAAGAATTACCCACCATGGGGTGACAAATATCAGCAGTTAGAAATTAAGAGAATAAGCATTACCAATTTGAGACTAGTACTCTTACTTACCACCTACATATCAAACCCGACTGATTAACTGAAAGGACCTTAAATGACTTAGGACACATTTTCTAACTGCTAGTTAGTGGCATAACTTTAATCTGGAACTCCTGGTTGACAACATTCCAGTATTATCCTCATGCACTAGGGATGTGATTTTCATCTGTAATCTGTGCATTTGTTTCTCATCTTATTGAAAATTTTGTTTGTATGATCTTTATCTTATCTATGACTGTGGCGAACATAAAATAGCTATGCAAATAGTTGGCTTTAAGAGGACTATACTACTTTTCCATTTCCAAAAATGTGGAAAGCAATTGAATTCTTTTCAGATAATAGATACTAAATAATTTCTCTTGAACTTCCTGTAATAATGCTAAATTGTTTGTAAACAAAAATCAGAAATGATTGCTTCCAAAATAGTTACTGTATTACATACACTTGAGCATTCATCTTAATTTTGATCTTCACAATTTATTTTAAGGACTTCACTTCTACTTACTCTTTGTTCTACGTCTTCCAAGCACATTTTTTAAAAGTCAAAAGCTGTATAAATTTAATGTGAGGCACATTTTTAAATTATAAAGTATCTCATTTGTATTGACTGCCAATACCAGATTTCTATGATGTGCAAAAAAAAAAAAAGACATGTGTGAGCCCACCTCTGCATTTATGATTTCATATTCTTCTTGTGGCTGTGTTTCCAACCTAGTTCTCACTTTTTCAAAGGCATCCATGTTTTCTGAAGGGGAGTTTTGGTTTTCTTGTTTCACAGGCAGAAGATCCTGAAAAAAAATTTCTTAGTATGATTAAATTATTTCAAATGAGGGAAAAAAAAAAAGTCCCCAAAAGAAAAAGTCTGATCATCTGCTGGTTTGTTCGGACAAAAGAATTCTAGGTAGTGTTTTCGACGTCAGCTCTGTGCACTAAGCTTTGGTGAAGGACCTCCAGCAGCTGGACAAGTGTGTCCACGAAACTCTACAAACACAGTAAAGATAAACTAAAACTAGAGTGCATATCAGAGCTTACAATCTGAAATGACACATAACCACAACATCAAAATCTACTAACATAAATTAAGTGGAGAAACAACAATTTTTACAAAGGTTTTTCCCTTCAACGTGAGACTTTAATGATTTTGGCTTAGACTCAGACTTGTTGCAGTGGCTGTTGTGACTCAATCACCCACTCTCTGTTCCAACGATGGAAGTAGTTTGTGGAGCAATTATTTCATGTTCGTTCAGACTCCAACTCCAAATACCGGAGGGTCATAGTGGTCATTTATACTTTACTCTCTCAGGGTGGGCTTGAACTGTCAACTTTTCATGCTAGTAAATGTGGTGGTCATTTGCATGACCCAGGGACTCCACCAGCGCACTAGGAACTGCCGTGTCCCCCCAGCTACTGTTGGGGGTGTGTTCTGTCCGTTCACAGCACTTTTGCAGTGTCAGGAGAGCTATGAAAGAGCCTCTTTCGGGCTGCATGTAGCTCGTGACACCTTCTAGGTTACCAAGAACCGGGCTTGGCTACATCATCGCTATTTGTATTGATGGGGGGCCATAGCTGAAGCAGAACTGAAGGTAACATTGCTGCACCAAGACTCATCTTTACTGAATTTACATTCTTGATTTAACATGTTCCTGTCAGAGATCCAAGTAAGCAATCTATAAATAATTCCTCAACAGGAAACACGCTCAGGGAAACTGGAGCTTGACATAAGACTCATAAAGCCCTCCAGGTTATTTTGGGGTCTTATTCAGTTACAACGGCGAGTGCTTCAAGATTTTATTTTTAATGGCTGCCCTGGAAGTGATGTTGGGTAAGACTGTTAACTGTGAGGTGGATGGTCCAAATTAAATCAGTTGCTCCTTGGGAAAGGAGTCTGGGAAACTTTACCAAGGGTCCTTATGAGCCAGAACTGACTCAATGGCAGTAGGTTTGAGACCTTCCTTAGGCGCACTGGTGCACTGTGGGATAAGTACTGTGACGCTAGCCCGATCCGTGATTCACAACCACCACCAGCAATTTAGGAGAACAGTGAGGTCGTCTGCTTCCATCAAGATTAGGATCGCATTTAGGGTCACTCTGCATGGAAATCAACTCAATAGCAGTGGGTTTGGTGAGAAAGTGAAAGCTACTTTTTTTTTTCAGCCAACTCTTAAAACTTTACCAGTCTACTTGCCTTCAGGTCATATGCTATTTACTCAGGGCAAGGGGAGTAATTGCTAACTTTGCCCTCCAGTTTAAGACAGTTACATCATTCCAGTGGCGGGAAAACTGAGCACACCTGCTGCTTTCCAGGTAACTCGTCAAAAAAAAAAAAAAAAAAAAAGCAACATGAAATCACGAGGAAGCTGTTCTGAAACAGAAGACCAGAAAATGTAAAATTTTAATGGAGAAATGTTGAAGCTAAAAACAGCAAAACAGTGAAATAGAGAGGCACTGGCAAGATGTATGTCAAGTTGGTGCTATTAACACACAGCTAATTGCAAATCTGGGCTCAGAAGGGGATGGAGTAGGCTGGGGCAGCTTATGCCAGAAAGCACAGACTTGCCTAAAGAGTCACAGAGAAGTGCCACAAAAACAGCAAGTCAGCTTGAAAAGGTTCCTACTGATCAACTCTGGGACGATGTGATTATCAAAAAGCGTAATTACTATCACTGGTTACAGTGTACTTATAAAACTCACAGTAATAATTTTAAAACATTAAGATGCAAACACTATTTAAATGAAAATAAGGATCTAAAAAAAGATTTAATAATCGGTTCTTCCTAGAATAATACCAGCAAACAAATCTAAGAATAATAATAGAATTGGAACATTACTGGTTAGCAAATCCCAATGAAACAATGACTGGATAAAGATCATCAGTGTTTGCTACACTCATTAGATGAAAGAATGCTGGGTAACATTTGCACAATAATAAAATGCTATGGATTACTTACTCATTGCAAAGGAAGTAATACTCCATCAACAAAGGAGAAAACTAGTCATTGTTCCCCTGACTGAAATGATCAAATTTATGGTATATCATCCCACAGTTCCCCTGCTGAAAGCCTTAAGTGTGGTATATAGAAAAAGTTTATATAAAACTTAAAACAAATGTACAATATATATGAGTTTCAAATGCATATTTAGTGAAAAAGCAAGTTATAGGACTGTAAATACATCATAAAAACATATACTTCACATAGTTTAAAAACATACATGCAGTACCACATATTATTTGCAGATTACTGTATATCTATCTCACATGTAGTTATTTATAGAAAGGCTAAGGATAACAATTATCTCCTGAAAAGGTAAAGGAATGTAATCACAGAGAACACAAGAGATTTTTCAAGTATGTAATTATTTAGGTTAAAAAGTCATGTTGAGGGCCTGAGCCACGGTGGCGTAGTGGTTGAGTGTGGGACTGCGGCCCACTGGCTTGGTGGTTCAAATCCAGCAGCAGCTCTCTAGGAGCAAGGCTAGGCCTCCCACTCCCACCAGAGGGCAGTGATACCCCACTCCCCCCAAAAAAGTCACATTGCATAGTAGTTACATGGAAATTTGTTATGGTATCCTCTATGACTCTGTATATATTTGTAATGATTTATTATACAAGGCATGAAAAAAGTACTGTGAATTAGGTTACCTGAAGTGTAATCCAGACTCAACAATTTATTTCAAAACCCTGGGTCCTGTGGCTTTGGTTTTATTATTTGTTGAAAAAAAAAAGTCACACACTTCCTAATTTCAGAATTTACTACAGAGCTATGTGATTACTTGAATGAATCCCGACTATTTTAAGTAACCAAGATAGTGTAGTGTAGACATATAAATAAACCTTGGCATTTAATTGGTTTTGGACAAGGATATGAAAAAAATTTATTAGGGAAAACACAGTCTTCAACAAATGGTGCTGGGAACACTGGAAACTCTCATGTATAAGAATGAAGCAGTTCACCACCATTTACACCATATGCACAAATTACTGTATATACACTTGTATAAGCCTAGTGTTTCAGCATATTTTCTTTTCAGCACATTTTAAATGCAGTTTTTGTGGTAAAATTAGGTGCCTGGGCTGATATTCGGGTTGGCTTATCCTTGAGTATATACAGTAACTCAAAATGGATCACTCAGTATGAGTAGTAGACTCATAGTGGCTAATTTTGTCTGGGGATTTTTTTCAGTAATAAAAATCATAGTTATAGGACTGAGCCCCGGAGGCATAGTGGTTGTGTGCGGGACTGCGGCCCACTGGGACGGAGGTTCAATTCCAGCAGTGGGGCTGGGCCTCCTACTCCCACCACCAGAGAGCAGTGATGCCCCCAAAAACAAAAACAAAAAAACAAAACAAAACAAAAAATTATAGTTATAATGGTTACAATGTATTCACTCCCTGAAACATCACCCCATAGTATGGTTGTCATCAATAGAGGTGCTAGGAATATAAACGTGTATTACAGAATTATTTTCTTCAAAGGTTTTCTGATCTAATAGAGATAATAGGACGTTTCGAACACTACCATAAGTAATTAGGTAAGCATGTGATGGCTCTTATGGATAAGTCTTCACTTCTGCATTTCAGGCTCATAGTATCAACTCTGCCTGTTGGAACGGATGTCTTGCTGGTGGTGTAGTGGGTTAGGTGTTAGGCTGCTAACCAGGAGGTGAGTGGCTCAAATTCCCCAGTCACTCTGAGGAAGAAAGATGAGGCTTTCACTCCCATAATGACCGACAGTCTCAGGAATACATGGGGGCAGTTTCACTCTGCCCTATAGAGTGGCTCTGAGGCCCCACTCTGTAGTAGCGAGTTTGGTTGGGGTTTGAATTGGCATCCCTATCTCAGGAGGCTATTACATGAGCGGGGCTTCAAAATGGCCATGGGAAGATTCCTTTACATTTTAATTCCAGTTTTCCATGAATGGATGCCCCCTCTTATTTATTCTTTTTATATCTTTAAGATATGAATACCAATGAGGCTACATATGACTGTGAAATAACTACCTGAAATGTAAAGACAATTCAAATTGCTTTGGCGGTATTTGGCTTGGGAATGTTAACAGGGAGACTTACCACTTGTTTGTTAACGTGTCACACTATGGTGACTTGCATGTTGCTTAAAACTGTCTGAATGGTATTTCATGTACCAGCCAGGTCGCCCAAAGTGAACAAGCTGCAATTGAAATTCCAGCCTAAGACCAGACTACAAAGAATTGCAGTGTTCACTTGGCTGTTCATTTCTGAGGGATGGGTCACTGGAACCTTTATGTACAGTCATGAAACACTGCCAGGAATGCGGAAACCCTTATGAATAGCAGCAGAGCAGTGCCAGATATGGTGCTAGATGAGCCCCTCGGATCAGAATATATAGAAAATGAAACTGAGAAAAAACTTCTTTTTCTATAAGGAGGTAGATGGGAGTAAACTTTTTGGAGCCTTTCTTGGCTCGAGAGAATGACTCAAAACAAAAAGAAAAAGCTGCAAACATCCTTTAAAAATTGCTACTTGGAATGTATGGAATATGAAAGTAGGAAAACTGGAAGTCATCAAAAATGAAATGGAACACATAAAGATTGATATTCCTGGTATTAGAAACTTGGTGTGTACTGGTACTGCCATTTGGAATTAGACAGTCATATAATTTACCGTGCCGGGAGCGACAAATTCAAGAAAGGTGTCACATTCATCAGCAAAAAGAACATTTTAAGACCTGTCTTGAAGTACAATGCTATTTGTCATACGCTATTTGTCTGTACACAAAGAAAACCTGTAAATATAACTATTATTTGAATTTACACACTAATACCTAAAGCTAGTGATGAAGAAAATGAAGAATTCTACTAAATTCTTTAATCCAAAATTGAACATACCATCAAGATGCATTAATAAAGACTGGTGACTGGAATGTTAAAGTTAGAAACAAAGAAGAAGGAGCAATAGTAAGAAAACATGGGCCCAGTGATAGAAATGAAGCTAGAGTTCACATGATGGAACTTTCGGAGATCACTGAGAACACATTTTTCTTATCCCTGTATAACTTATCCCTGTAGGATGAGTAGAATTGCCTCTGTGGGTTTCCACGAGGTCAACTCTTTGAGAGGAAAGTCTTGTCTTTCTCTTGAGGAGTGGCTGGTGGTTTTGAACTGTTAACCTTGTGGGTGAACCACGACACCACCAGCACTCCTCTCAACAATACAAATGGTGACTACATACATGGAATCTGCCAAATGGAATACACAGGAATCAAATTCCTACACCTTTGGAAAGACACAACGGAGCAGCTCAATATCAGCAGCTAAAATGAGTCCGGGGCTGGCTGGGGAACAGAACATCAATTGTCCTTATGGAAGTTCAGATTGAAGCTGAAGAAAATTAAAACCAGTCTACAAGAGCCAAAATATGACCTTGAGTATACTCATCTTGAATTGTGTGAATACGCGAAGGAAATATTTGATACACTGAACACTTATGACAGGAAACTCAAGATGCAATGGGATGACGTCCAAGAACGTCATTCATGAAGAAAGCAAATGTTACTGCAAAGACAGGAAAGAGAAAGGTGGATGTCAGAAGAGAAGCTAAAACTTGCTCTTGAATGAATGGAGTGAGGAGAGAAGAGAGCCGAACAGGCAATTTCAAAGTATCCAGAAGACAAAGCACGTTGCAAAGTGAAGACGAAGAAATGAAATGTGCAAAGATCTGGAGCTAGACCCCTAAAAGGAAGAAAATGCTCAGCAGTTTAAGCTGAAAGAATTGAAGAAAACAATTCAAGTCTCAAGCTACAATACTGAAATATTCAATGGGCTAAATATTGAATGATGCCGGAAGCATCAATGGAAGGTGGAAGGAATACAGTCATTGCACCTAAAAGAACTGGTCAATGCTAACCCATGCTAAGAGTTAACACCATAGGGTCAAAACCCAGTGGAAGTAAGGGAAGAAGTCCAAGATGCACCGAAGGCCTCGGCAAAAAACAAGGCTCCAGGAATTGAATACCAATGGAACTGTTTCAACAAGCGGAGGAAGCCTTGGAAGCATTTGTCTACGCTAAGAAATCAGAAGAAAGCTAAAAAAGGTGAGGGCTGAGCCCCGGTGGCGTAGTGGTTGTGCGCAGGACTGCGGCCCACTGGGTTGGAGGTTCAATTCCAGCTCCCAGGAGCAAAGACTGAGCCTCCTACTCCCACCACCTGAGGGCAGTGATGCCTAAAAAAAAAAAAAAAGTCTGTTCAGAAAGCTAAAAAAGGTGACTCAACAGAATGTGCAAATTACAAAACAGTATCATTTAATAATGGCTGCAGCAGCACATGGACAGGGAGCGACCAGCAATTCAAGCTGATTCAGAAGAAGACATACCATGAGATGGATCATTGCTGGTATCAGAAGGATCTAGGCTAAAAGCAGGGAATACCAGAAAGAAGTCTACCTTTGTTTTATTGACCATGCCACTTGCCTGTGTGGATCATGAAAACTATATAGAGACAGCATTGAGGAGAAGGGGAATTCCAGAACACTTCATTGTGCTCATGTTGAACTTAATAAATGAAATGATTAGTTCACATCGAGAAGTAACCGCTGAGCTAAAGCTGACTCTGAATAAACGAAACAAGGGAATACTGCTTGGAAGGCTGAGTTGCAGAGTTGTTTCCTAATATTTAATGTCTATGGAAGCAAATAATTGGAGAAGCTGGCCTAGGATGAACAGTGAGGCACCAAGATCAAACACTTTTAAAAACATGTGGTATGCCGCCGATGACACTTCATTTGCCAAAGGCAAGGTGGACTTGAAGTACTTGCTGATGAAGATCAAAGAGGGTGCCCCTAAATGAATCGCAACTAAAAATCAAGAAGGAAAAAATAATTCTTCATAACTGGACCAAGAGGTTGCTTCATAAGAAATGGGAGGATCGGGCTGAGCCCCAGTGGCATAGTGGTTGTGCGCGGGACTGCGGCCCACTGGGACAGAGGTTTAATTCCAGCAGTGGGGCTGGGCCTCCTACTCCCACCACCGGAGAGCAGTGATGAACCCCCCCCCCAAAAAAAAATTAAAGAAAAAAAAAGAAATGGGAGGATCAAAGTTGACAAGGATTCACAACTGATGATCATAAACACAGAAGTCAAGAGATCAAAAGACAGTTCCACAGAAGGGTTACAAGGAAGGGAAACACATTATTTCTCTAGTTCCTGAATGTTTCCTCCCGACCCCCCCCCCCCCCACTACCATGACTCAGTTATACCATACAAATTCGGCTAGACCGGAGTAGACACATGGAATTCAGGATACATAAAAGGTACTGATATCATGAGGGTAGAGGGAGTGGGGTGGGGGGAGAGGTTTGCATATATAACCTTTCCACCAGGGGAACGAATAACAGAAAGGTGGGTGAAGAGAGACAATGGACAGTATACGACACAAAGTAACAATACTATATAATTGATCACAGTTTCATGAAGGTGGGAGGAGGGGGAAACAGGAGGTATCAACTCCAATAGAAAGAAAATGTTTTGGATTGATGGCAACAGATGTACAAATGTGTATAATACAATCAATATGCGAATTGTTAATAAGGTTTGTAAGAACCCCTCAAAAATAATTTTTAATGAAGAGATCAAAAGACATACTACACAGGACAAATCTGCTGCACAAGACCAGATCTGTTTAAAGTGAAGAGGATCAAGGATGTCACTTTGAAGCCGAAGGCGTGCCTGAACCAAGCCATAGTGTTTTCAATTGCTTCATTTGCATGTGAAGGTTGGACACTGAATAAGACATCGATGCATTTGAACGATGGTCCTGGCAAAAAATACTGTTTAGTACCATGGGCTGCTGGAAAAATGGATGAGTCTGTCTACGAGGTATAGCCTTCAGAATGCTTCTTACAATTGAGGCTGGAGAGACTATCTCATGTGCCTCAGACCAGTTATCAAGAGAGATCAGTTCTTGAAGAAGGGTACCATGCTTGCTCAGGTCAGTGAAAAACGAGGAAGGCCCTTGACAAGACGGTTCAACAGAGGCTGCAGCAATAGGTTTAAACTTAAGGATAGAGGATGACGCCAGAGCAGGTGGGGTTTCTTTCTGCTGTGCACAGGGTCGTGGTGAGTCAGAACTGCTGCTAACAGCAACAATATGGCACACAGCCCAATGAGGGAATGAGGGGAACACCACTCCGTAATCCATGCTTTAAGACTCGCTATCAAAATATGTAGTCAGTGAAGATTTTAATAGCCTTCATGCAAACTTTTGCAAAAACTTTGGATTTTAGAATTTAAATAAGTTAGGGAGCATCACCCTATCTGCTCTGTTATTCCATCAACCCACTCACTGCCACTGAGTCCACTCTGGCTCCTGTCACCCCAACGTAGTTTCTAGGGCATTAAGTCTTTACAGGAGCAGATCGTTTCACTCTTCTCCTGCAGTGTGGTGGGGGGTTTAAAGCTTGCAGTTGGCAGTTCAGCACTTACCTGACAGTGCTGGCAGGTCGATCATCCTGCACTGCCAAGGTCAACCGGCTTTCCTTCAGTGCCCATCAGATCGTCTCTCCAAGTCCAAGGCCATGCCCTTGGTAAGTTACAGCATTTGGCAGTACTGTACTATGTTTATGACACACACAATGATTGTGATTACAATTTTTTCCCTCTTGGTCTTGCTGAGTTTTCTTTGGTCTCCTTTTCTGAAGCAGTGGTCCTTCGTTTTGACCCACGATTCTTACTAATTAAGAATGCCAGTGACAGGGTAACTGCTAACCTACCTATCTTAGGAACACCCATACCACAAGAATTACAAATCTGTGTTGCAGAAACTGGCAACTGACATGTGTAGTCTCTCTGCTTTTCCTTTTGTGGGGTGGTGGTAGTGGTGGTGAGGGTGGCCTTTTCACATTATAATGATCAAAGAGTTTAGAAAACATTTTATAGGCAGATCAGTGCAGAATAAGCTGAGAGAGGAACACATTCTAATCCAGAAATGTACGCTCGGGTGTGATGCTTATGTTTGAGCATCATTATCTGGTCTGAGTGTAATGGAGTACGTTCATCTTGCTGTTTGACTTGGGGAAAATGGAAAGCTAAGGTAGACTTGCCAAGAACTTCGGAATTGAATGTCTCCAGCTAGGTTTAGGTCAGCAATACTATATCCCCAAGACTTTCCAGGTATTAAATATGCATCTGTCAGAGGCAGGCTGGGTATGTCAGAATTACCTGGGAAACCATAAAGATTTGTATCCAGCAGAACCAGGGTGGGCTCCAGGAATCTACTTTTTCACAAAGTTCCTTAGTTCCCCAGCTAGAGAAATGAAGAGCTTCTGGTCACACTAGTCACAGCTAGGTAACTTGCTTGCCAGCACGTCTGTGACATAATAGTTGCTGCTTTCACTGGTTACTTCTTAATTTGCTTAAGTCTTTAACTATATGCGCTTTCACTTGACTAATGATGGCAATGACTTTCCTATTTCATTAGCCCTTAGGAGTAGACAAAGTAGAACTCAGCAGGTGTTTTCTGAAAGACAATTTTGTTCTTGGCGAGAGGTCTCTTCACAGTTGCAATGATATCTTTATAAAGCTTTTCCAGGCCCCGGGGATTCGCATGACCACAACCTTCTGATCATGTCATGTCTGATGAAGAATATGCTGACACATAACTTGTAGATTTCTTAGTATCGATGAAGTCAGAGTAAAAGATCTATGCCAGAGAACGGTAAACTTGTTTTAGGGACAAATGGAAGGAGGGTGCGGGGAGGAGATAACCTCCTGTGTAGGATCTGAGTTACTCTTGCAGCTGTTACTCTGAGAGGATTCTTGCTTACTATTTATAAACTAGAACAGAAGATAAACGCCTAAGACGACAAAATGTTCTAACACAATGAAAAATTAACTAGTTCAGCCCACTGAATAAAATAGACATTTTTTATCTTCTTAAAGCAGGATAAAAGTGAAGGATCAAAGGAATGCTGAAATGCTCAGGAAGCAAAGTGAGAATCAAATGACTAAATGAAGTCATGAGAGACTAAAATGTAAGGACTAACAGTAAAGATCTGAAGCTGAAACAAACAGAAAACTCACAGCGAGTGTCAGCTTAAAAGCATAACTAGAAAAACTGAGTCAAGTAAGATTTTTTAAAAGAAAGCAACATGCCACAAAATAAAACCAGAAATTAAAATGCTCAAAGTCACAAGCTATGCTAAGACAATGCAAAAATATCACTCTCAAATATAGTTTAAGAAACCTACAAAATCTATTAAGTAAAATGGGGGGGGGGGGCGGGGAAATATGCCAAAGACGGAGCAGCATAAATGGAAAGTAGCTTCATCTCCAGTCAGAAGGATGGCCAGAGACCTTGAAAACCCAACCCAGGACCTTGCTGACAGGGAAGGGGACACCAGTCATACTTTCACAGGGACAACAGGTGTCAACTGGCACTGCCTCTGGCAAACTGGGATGTGTGGTCATGCTACAGTATGAGGGCAGTGAGGTCAGAAAGACTGAAGTCATGCCCACTGCTGCTTAGGGTCAAGTACACTCTTTCTAAAGGACTCAAATGACTCCACCCTCCTCCTTTTGTCGCTTAACTGAAAAACAACAAATTCATCACATAGCTCAATTTTTGAATTTGGACTGCATAAAATGATGAGTGTGCTAGATTTTACTAAAGGTTGTAATATGGCATTCTAAGAATTATACTTTGAAAAGCATTAGTGAGTACATTAAGGTGAATCAGTAAATACATTTATATTTCATTAGCTACTGATGGGTGTTTTCTTTTTTGTTTTTTGGGCATCACTGCTCTCCGGTGGTGGGAGTAGGAGGCCTAGCCCTACTGCTGGAATTGAACCTCTGTCCCAGTGGGCCGCAGCCTGATGGGTGTTTTCTTATACAATTCTGTGACAAAAATCTGGAGCCTGAGAGTTTCAAAGATCACATGAGAAATGCTGAGAAAATTAGAAGCCCCTATGTCCCATCCCTACTTTATTTCCTAACTAGAATGAACCTTAATGACCTATAAATAGTTTAACTTAAAACAGTCCATACCTTATAGGAGAAGCTCCGACTTGGGATGTTTCTTGCTAACTCTGATATCTTGTTTTTATTCTGCAGACACTTGGGTAGGTGGTATTTTCTCAGTTTTATGCTACTGACACAATGATCAGCGAAGTGACAATGGTTCAAATGCTGTTTCTGCACGTGTTTCCCAAGGTGAGGCACACTATACTTCAGAGCCTGGAGGAATAATTTGGTCTTCTGCTGCATGGTATCAGGTTTATGTCCTGTTTGGGGCTGCCAGCATCATGAGTAATTGTGTAGGCATGCATAGACACTGTTGGGGGTTTTCAGAGCATCTAAGATGGGCAGTTCTTATCCCTCCCTTTTAGTGCCAGGCACCCCTTAGAATCTGAGTAAGTGGAGACAGCTGATAACTCAGGTTAAATAAGTTTGGCAAAGTGTGCACATTAAGATTCACTCAAATCATACTCCCGGCCGATGTGACTGAAATGCCTCACGTGTAAGGTCAATCCTATCAGGCTCAAAGCTACGCAGCACTGATTCGGGCACGCACGGGGCCAAACTAAAACAAACAAACGAAACAAAAAAAAACACAAATAAATTTCTGTAAATAAGTACATTCGAGGTAAAGGGGCATCATTGGAGCATTAAATGAGGGTATTAAATGGCTCTAGTCTTACACAAAGTGAATGTGTGTGTGTGTGTGTGTGTGTGTGTGTGGTGAGGAGGGACTGTTAAGAGCCCAGCTGCGGAGGAGAAGGGGGACCCTAAAATTTTGTTTGGCGCATGCAGTGTGCCAGATGCTTTCATGGACTTTCCATTTTATAAGGACTTAATAATAATAAAATCGCAACTGTTAGGCATATTTTACAGGTGAGAAGACTGGGTCTGAGAGGTTTATGAAACTGATCAAGAGTCACTAAGTTGGGGGTATGGGAAAATGTCCAATCCAGTTTGTCTCTTAAAATCGTAACAATTAGTCTTTAACCTTAAAAAAAAAGTATATATGTAGGGTGTACATTACAACAACAACTACCCAGAATGCTTCGCTTCAAGATGCACGAATCAAACCCTTGGTTTCTGCTGGTGAGTTGATTATTTGCACTGATATGTAAACCTGTCACGCTTATGTTTTGGTTGCTGCAATTACTACCTGTCTCTGAGTTTCAGTTTCTTCATCCGCAAAGCTGAGAAAGAAAATGGCACCCTTACCTTAAGGGCTGAAAAATGGCACCATTTACCTTAAGCGATTGTTGCTGTTGCCAATGAAACGTGACAATTTCCGTTAAGCCTTGAACTCAGTAGCTGGCACATAGTCGCCATGGTGGCTTCTATTATTAGGATGGCATTAATCTGGACACTTTGCACTGTTGCATGTCATCACGGGATTCCTTCCAGAAAATGCCGCTCTCTTGCCACCCCACCCCCCCCCGCAACTGCGTCAGATTTACAACTGATCACATCTGTTACGATGTGGCCGCCCCCCCGACCCCCAACCCCTTTATCTGCTATGTGTCGCAGCAAAATCATGGGCGGCTGGGGATGGCGGACTAGCAGCCAAGATTCGTTTTAAAATTTAAAGGCTCTGAATAACAGGGGCTGCAAGGGGCCTAACCCCCCCTTATTTATTTCCGCAGCTCTAGCCCATTCATTTTCCATCCAGAGGCAGAACCCAGCCAGCAAGGTTCGGGATGGGGGTGGGGCTAAGCGAGTTCCGCAGCGAACCTACGTTCTCGAGCCCGGGAATGAAGCGATCTCTCCGAGTGCGAGAGGGAATGGAACCAAGCGCCGTGCAGTGGAGGAACACAGGCCCAAAAGCAAGGGCCAAGGGACCGAGGTGGCCGGGTGGGAGTCGGAGAGGGAAAAGGAGGAAACCCAAGCACCACCCCATACGTACGCAGATCGCAAAAGAGTCAGTCCTCTCTGAGCACCGACAGGAGTGAAGGCAGGCAGAGAACGCAAAGCGGTTCCGAAAGAGCGCAGATGTCACCCCAGCCGCATCCAGCCGAAGTCTGCGCTGGGCGAGCCTCAGAACGACAACCTACTCAGAGCCGCCCAGAGCTGGTTTGCAGCACGTCGATCGACGTAACCCAATCGAGCACTAGTACGAAGCCTATTTCGCCATCTTTACTGTGGTCAAGAAAGGGGGGGGTTGGTTTCCCTCCCTCTCCTTCTAGGTTCCATGACCACTAAAGGTATTGAACATTGGGTTCTTTTAGAGTTCTTTTAATTAAAGACGAAGCAGAGGGGACGGGGCAACGCCGTACCAGCTCTGCCACAGCACGCTCACCTTCCTCTTCGCCCTCACTAAAGATGGCCGCCAGCAGAATGGTGCAATGATGAGATCAGCGCGGCCCTGGTTGCCAAGGAAACGCAAATACCGGAAATGCGGATTTCCAGGAGGGACTGCGCGCGTGGGCAGTGGGAGGGAGGCCAGGCATCACAGGTCCTGACAGGGAAGAAAGAAGTGGGCAGGTCCTGGAAGAGGAGACCTGTGGCATTGGGAACTCCGGGGATTGGCGCCTTCGGTGAGATGGAATCGCCAGTCAGGGACCTCGCGGGCGCCGGAGCTGAGCAAATCGCGGGCGCGAACGCCACAAGCGGCCACGCCGCTCGGGGGCCCCGGGGCTCGGCGGCCTTGGCAGCATCCCGCTGGAAGCTCCTGCGACAGGTAAGGGAAGATGTACTTGCTCTGGCCACTCCCCTCGTTGGTTCTGCTGAAGCGCTTTCCTTTCAGAACCTTTGGAGTTCCCTCCGTTTTGTGGGAGCCGCCGGGGAAGTGCCGGGCTTTACTTAAGCCCCTCGTACCTTGCCTTTCTTTTTTTCCTCCCCTTTTCTTTTTCAGTCCTTATAAGGGATAGATCCACCCAAAGGAAGGGATCAGGTGGGACTCAGGGCAGCCATGGTTGAACTGCTTGGAAACTCAGATAACTGTCTTTGGGGGGATTTCCCCCTTCGCGTGTCAGTGTGTTTGGTGCGACCGCCGCTCGCAACACCACCCCTCCCTTCATTCCTGCTTCTGTGACGGTGCCTCCCACAAACTTTCTCCGTACTTCCTAACTTCTAACCTAACTCTCGACGTCAGTGACTGCGTCTGCACCCTCAGGTCCTAAGGCTTGTGAATTTCCATGTATCTGAATGTATTTGGATTTGTGGCCCTGCCAAGCGTGACCTCGGATTTTATCCTGTAACGGAGTTTGAAAGGAGTACGAAAATTGGCCACCGTGCAAGTTAATGGGTTTTGTTTTTGCTCATGCTAGTTTGAAGTGTGAGGTTCTTGGTACCCTAGGTGGATTCGTCGTTCGCGAGGGTCGTTGGTAATATGTGGGATAACGCTGTCTTCTGCTGCTTCAGAGTTGCTGCTGCTGCTGTTGATCACGCGTGCGCAACATTGACACATATTTCTGATTTTGATCGCTGACCTGCACATTTGAGGGCTCATTTCCTGAAGTCTGTTATGCCCATGCCTTAGGCTTCCTGCTGGAAACGTGCCTGGAGAGGATATTTTCCATTGCTATTATTCTTCCAGGAAAGTTTCCCAGTTATTACTAGAGGTTGCACTGTTAGTATTTGTTTGCACTTTTCTTGAGTCTGCTTTTCAGTGGCCTACTTACTAGTGCTTTCTAAATGATGGTCTTTTCGAAGCCTTCATGATCTGGTTTTGCTACCTATTGTTCAAATACTATCGATATGCAGTAAAGTATGTTACATATGTTACTATCACCAAAACTGTCTAGTGGAGTAAATAAAAGTAAGTTAAAGTTAAAAGGTCAACGTAGAAAATGAATCAAACCATATAGCTTTTGTTAGGTACCTTTTAGTAAATTCTGACTCAGTGATCCTACCAACAGAAAGAAACATTGTTGGATCCTGAACAATTGTTGCTGTGTTTGAGCCTATTGGTGCAGCCACCAAGGCAACGTCAATCTTTCCTCCATTTATTATGATGTTGTCTATTGGTCCAGTTGTTTGGATTTTTGTTTTCTTTACATTGTCTTCTTTAGAGCTGATCAGAGGTCTTCCTCCTTTTTCACTGTCCTTCTACCTGGCATGATGTCCTTTTCCAGGGACTGATCTCTCCGGATCACGTGTCTAGAGTAGGAGAGGCAAGGTCTTGCCATTCTGGCTTCTAAGGACCCTTCTGACTGCATTTGCTTCAAAATAGATTGGTTAGCAAGCAGTCCAGGGTGCTTACAATATTCTTTACCAACACCGTAATTCAAATGTATCAATTCTTATTTGGTCTTCCTTATTCAACTTGGTTGTCCAACTTTTACATACATACAAGGAAATTAAAAATACCATGGCCTGGGTTAGGCCCACCTTTGTTCTCAAAATAGCACCCTTGCTCTGCAGCATTTAAAGAGGTCTTATGCAGCAGATCTGCCAAATGCAGTATGTCGTGTGACCTCTTCACTGCTGCTTTCAGGAACATTGATTGTTGAATCGGGCAAGACAGATATCCTTGACAGCCTCAATCTTTTCTCCATTTATCATGATGTTGCCCCTTGGTCCAGTTGTTAGAATTTTTGTTTTCTTTACATTGAGTTGCAATCCCTGCTGAAGGCTGCAGTCTTTGATCTTGATCAGCAAGTGCTTCAAATTCTCACATTCAGCAAGCAAAAGCATGTCACCTGCATTACATTCTTCTTCCTGTAATCCAACTTCTATGATAATTTGCTCAGCATACAGATTGAATAAATACAGCGAGAATGTACAACCCTGATACATATTTTTCTTGATTGTAAAACATTCAGTATTTCTTTTTTTTTCATTCAGTATTTCTTTGTTCCATTCACACAACTGTCTTTTGATCCTTCTATAGGTTCTGCATGAGCACAAAAATAAGTGTTCTGGAATTCCCAGTCTTCTCTTGGGTATCCATACTTTTTTATGGTCCAGGCAGTAAAATGCTTTCCTCAGTCAATAAAACACAAGTAAATACCTTTCTAGTATTCTCTGCTTTCAGCCCAAATCCATCTAACAACAGTAATCATGTCCCTTGTTCCATATCCTCTTCAGAATCCAACCTGAACCATTTGCAACTTCCTGACAATGTACTACTGAAACCATTGTTGGATGATCTTCAGCAAACTTTTACTTGCATGCGATACCAATGATACTTATCCATCATTTGAGTATTCTCTTCATTTAGCTTTCTTTGAAATGAGTGCAAATATGGATCTCTTTCAAACAGTTGGCCAAGTAGCTTTCTTCCAAAATTCTTATCATACACAAATGAATGCTTCCACTGCTTGATCAACTATTGAAGCATTTCAATTTTTCTGTCAATTCCAGGAGACTTGTTTTTGGCTATTACCTTCAGTGCAACTTGGATTTCTTCCTCCCATTGCATCAGTGCTTGTTCACACACTGCCTCCTGAAATGGTAGAATATCAACTTGGGTTCTCCTCTTTCTTTTTGTATGGATACTCATCTTTTCCCATCTGTTTTTAATGCTTCCTGCCTTGTGGAGATTTTGCCCATAGAGTCTTTCAGTATTGCATCTCGAGGTTTACTTTTTTCTTGATTTTTTTTGTTTTTCCAGTTGAAGATGTGCTGCGCATGTTCTCCCTGATGGTTTTCTAACTCTGGGTCCATGCGCATTTCATTATGTTTCTCTTCATCTTCCTCAGCTGCCCTTTGAAAACTTCTTTCTTTTTTTTGTTTTTTGTTTTTGGGGCATCACTGCCTCTGGTGGTCATGGGCGCTACCCAGTGCTGCTCCTGAGAGCCGCCCCTGGATTTGAACTGCCAAGCCCGCGGCCCGCAGTCCTGCACTCAAGCACTTACGCCACCGGGGCTCAGCCCTTGACTCTTTTTTAAGAAAAATCATTTTACTGCCGTTTCATATTTATCACACTCCATACATACATGCATCATGTCAAACACACTTGTACATATGTTGCCATCAACATTTTCTAATCATAGTACAGCTTAATTAATCTTGAAATCATACCTGTAAGCTTATGGGGAACAAATATATTTTATAAGTTGGTTCAAAAACAGTTGGACAAATTTATTAAGAATTTTTATAGCCTTTGAAATTATCCTGTGTGTTAACAAAATTCATCAGTTCCACCTGGTGTCAGTCTTTTTTATTTTAAGTCATTTTACTGGGGGCTTGTACTCCTCTTACCACACTCCATCCATCCATCCATTGTGTCAAGCACATTTGTACATTTGTTGCCATCATCATTCTCAGAACATTTTCTTTCGACTTGAGCCCTTGGTATCAACTCATTTCCCCCCTCCTTCCCACCCCTCATGAATCCCTGAAAGTTTATAAATTATTATTATTTTGTCATGTCTTACACTGTCCGACATCTCCCTTCACCCACTTTTCTATTATCCTTCCTTGTAATCAGCACCCCCTTTCTTTTTATTTCTTTTTAGTTTTTTCACAGCTAAAGGGGTTTATTAGCGATGTTAATATGTTACCAGAAACCAGACTCAGAAACCGTTAAGGATATAGCGACACCTCTCCTCAGTCAGCGATCAAGTCTCTCTCTCTCTGGTCACAGATCTGTCAGTCACATGGCTTTTTGACCTCTATCTTTGCTTCATAGTCTAGGTGCTTGCTACTCCTTTGTTCTGTCTTATGACCATGGCCTTGGCCCACCATGGGCTCCTGTCACTTCAGACAGGGGTTTCAAATGAGCTCTGTGGTGGCTATTCTTTCTTGATGAGCCTGGGAATGCTTTCTCCCTGATTGTCAGATGTCTCATTTTTATGGCAAGGGAATGGCAAAACGGACCTGTCCCCAAGTTGGAGTTCTTTACATCTGTTTGCATGCACCCATCCAATCATTTGATAGGCGTTATAGAAGAATGGATAGAAGAGCCATAGCAATTAATTTCACCTTAGCCTACACAGGTTCTTTGATTAGTAGGTAAATGTTCATCCTTTTTTATGTCTGGGGTGTGGATAGGCCACCCACTTCTGTGACCTTTGTAATTTCAAGTGTACAAGGTAAACTTGCAAAAATAGTTCTGTTTTACATGTGGTCTACTGGGCCCAAATCCAAAATCAGGCAATGCCTTTCACAGATCTCTTTTGGAATATAAATTCACTGCCATTGAGTTGATTGCAGCTTATCACCACCTATAGAACAGGGTAGAATGGTCCCTTGTGGGTTTCTGAGACTGTAACTCCCTTTTTTTCCCCCATTTAAAAAAAAATGGGAGCTTTCACAATCCTTACATCCATCCATTGTCCCAAGCACATCTGTACATTTGTTGCCATTATCATGCTCAGACATTTTCTTTCTACTTGACCCCTTGATATTAGCTCCTCATTTCTCCCCTCCCTCCCTGCTCCCCCCTCCCTCAATAACTTAAAAAATTATTATTATTCTGTCATATCTTACACTGTCTGAAGTCTCCCTTCACCCACTTTTCTATTATCCATCCTCTAGGGAGGAGATTATATGTAGATCCTTGTAATTGGTTCCCCTTTCTGCCCCACTCTCCCTCCACCCTCCCAGTATCACCACTCTCACCACTGGTCCTAAAGGGTTCATCTGTCCTAGATTTCCTGTGTTTCCAGTTCCTATCTGTACCAGTGTACATTCTCTGGTCTAGCCGGGTCTGTAGAATTGAGATCATGATACTGGGGGGCTCAGGGGGGAGGAAACATTTAGGAACTAGAGGAAAATTGTATGTTTCATTGTTGCTACTCTGCACCCTCACTGGCTCATCTCCGCCCTACGACCCATCTATAAGGGGATGTCCAATTGCTTATGTGGGGCTTTGGGTCCCCACTCCACACTCCCCCTCATTCACAATGATATGATTTTTTGTTATTTGATGCCTGATACCTGATCCCATCGATGCCTCAGGATCACACAGACTGGTATGCTTCTTCCATGTGGGTTTTGTTGCTTCTCAGCTAGATGGCTGCTTGTTGATCTTCAAGCCTTTAAGACCCCAGACACCAATATCTTTTGATAGCCGGGTACCATAAGTTTTCTTCCTCACATTTACTTATACACCCATTTGTCTTCAGCTATCATGTCAGGAAGGTGAGCATCATGGAATGACAGGTTATTAGAACAAAGTACTCTTGCATTGAGAGAGTAATTGAATGGAGGCCCAATGTCCTTCTGCTATCTTAATACTAAGCCTAAAAATATGTGCAAATAGATTTATTTCCCCATGACCATATATAAATATATTTACATTGGACATGCCTGTATTTAGGCCTGTATAAATGCCCCTTGCCTCTAGTTCTTCCCTCTATTTCCTTTTACTTTCCTTTTGTCCCACTATCATGCTCAGTTTCATTTGGTTTTCAGTAATTTCTCTCGGTTATATTGCCCTTGATCAAGTCCTTCCAAGCCTCTTACACCATCCTCGCCAACGATTTTGAATCACTTGTTGTTCCCTAGTTCCTGGGTTTGTTAACACCGCTTCCTTTCCCCCTCCTCCCTCTCTCCCACATCCCCCAGAACTTCAGATAGTTTATCCAGCCTATCTTCTCTAGATAGACCTGCAGAGATAATAATCTGCACAAAAAACAAGACAGAAAACCAAGCAAGAAAAGAAAAGAAAACAACAGAAATACAATGGCAAAAAAGCGGGAAGCCTGTAAACAGTCCCATATCTGTTTATTGATCTTTAGGAGTGTTTCCTGGTTGCATTCGATGGGGTGCCGTGCCCTGGCCCCAAGGTCTATTTTCGGTATGTTCTGAGGACTTCCTTGCTCTCCTCCCCTTGCTGTTTTGTTGCGTGCCTGTCGTGTTTTGGCTCAGAGCAGCTGCAGTTCCCACACTGCGTCTCCAGTGTTGTCCCCTATAGAGCTACGGATCAGGGAGGGCTACCCAGGGGAGACTACATGCAAATGATGCCTGGGTCCCCAAGGATGCCGCCCCCAGCCCCTCTTGAGATGGTGCTCCTGGGCCGGGAATGACTGGAGCAGACAGATGAAGGCAGAGCATGACCTCTTTGTATCAGGTTTATTTTACTTGAACCGCTTCACCCAGAGACCTTTGGTGCAGAGACTCTAGGCATTTTCTAACAACAGTGCAACATGGAAAACTAGCTCGCCCTCTATCAACACGAGAGTGCTATAGTTTTTGGAGTGGCGTAATGGACAAAAAGCAAAACAGACGATTTTTGTTTGTATTGTGACGTGTGAAAATGAAATTGTAAACTTGTAGTTAAGAAAAACAAAACCAAAAAATATTTTGCATTTCTTTTATAGCTAATGAGGGTGAACATTTTCTCATATGTTTATTGGTCATTTAGATTTCTGAATTTGTGAAACTTCTGTTCAGATCCTTGGCCCACCTCCTCTGTGGGTAATTAGTTTTTTTCTTTTTTGAAGCCAGCAGAATATTGTAGATTTTAGTCATAAGGCCTTTGTCTGATATGTCATTGCTAAAGATGTTTTCCTTGTCCGTGGGCTTTCTTTCTTTTTTTTTTTTTAGGCATCACTGCCCTGGTGGTGGGAGTAGGAGGCCCAGCCTTCGCTCCTGGGAGCCGGAATTGAACCTCCATCCCAGTGCACCGCAGTCCCGCGCACAACCACTACGCCACCGAGGCTCAGTCCCCGTGGGTTTTCTTATTACTCTCGGTGAATTTTTTTCAATGTTCTCAGGTGTTTAATCTTCAGTATATCCCATTTGTCATTTTGTGACTCATCTGTGTTTGTGGCCTTCCCTATTTCTGATAGCTATGTATTTCCTGTGCCAAAGTTCTCAGGTTGGTCCCAATTCCCACATTGATGGCCCTAATAGTTTGAGGTTTTACCTTAAGGTCTGTGATCCACCTTGAGTATATTCTTCTGTATTAAGTGAGATAAAGGTTTTGCTTCATTTGTCTACAGGTAGATATCCATTTTTTCCCAAGCACCACTTGTTGAAGAGGGCATCTGCTTCCTGTTTGATATTTTTGGGGCCCTTATCAAAGATCAGTTGTCTGTATGCTGATGATTTTATTTCTGGGTTTTCCCTTCTTTTCCATTGGTCTGAGTATTTGTCACTATACCAATACCATGCAGTTTTGACCACTGTGGTTCTATAATATGTGCTAAAGTCAGGTAAACCAAGCCCTCTCATTGTGTCCTTCTTCTTGATGATTTGTATGTTAATTTGGGGCTCCTTCCCTCTCCAAATGAAGTTGGTAATCACTTTTTCCATTTTTTTGAAGAGAGGTTAGGATAATTGTATCGGGATTGGATTAAACTTATATTGTGCCTTGGGAAGAACTGACATCCTTACTATAGTGAATTTTCCAGTCTACAGTCATGGGACCTTCTTCCATTTGTTGAAGTTATTTTTGTTTCTTGTAATAATGTTCTGTAGTTTTCCTTATATAAATCTTTTGTTCTTTTAGTCAGGTATATCCCTAGATATTTCAATTTGTGCTTGGCTATTGTGAAGGGTACCACCTTTTTTAACTCCTCTTCTATGATCTTATCTGATGTGTATAGCAGTTTGATAGATTTCTGTTTGTTGATCTTGTATCCTGCCACTCTGCTATACTCCTCTATTGCTTCCAGTACTTCCTTTGTGGAGTTTTTGGGATTTTCTATATATCAAATCATTTAACTGTAAATAGCGATAGTTTCACCTCTTCCTTGCCCAGGTGAATATCTTTGATGTCTTTTCTTTGCCTTGTGCTGTTAGCTACAACCTCAAATACTATGCTAAATAAAAGTGGGGACATGGAGCATCCTTATCTGGTCCCCTTTTTCAGTGGGATTATGTTTGCCTTTTCTCCATTCACTACCACACTGGCTGTTGGTTTTTCACATATACCTTGTATTATCTTGAGGAATTTTCCTTCCATTCCTATCTTCTTGAGTGCCTTAAACAGGAATTGGTGTTGGCTATTGTTGAAAGCTTTTTCTGCATCTATCAATAATATCTTGTGGTTCTTATAGTTTTTCATGTCAATGTGCAAGTGATTGCTAATGATCCTTCATCCCTGATATGAATTCCACTTAGACATGGTGAATTACTTGTTTTATATACTTTTGTATTTGATTGGCCAGTATTTTGTTCAGGATTTTTGCATCTGTCTTCATTAAGTATACTGGTCGATTGTTCTCGAATCTTGTGGGATCCATTCCCAGTTTCAGTATCAGAGTTATACTAGCTTCATAGAAGAAGGTCGGGAGTTAGCTGTCTTTTTTGATATTCTGGAAGAGTTTGTGTAGGATTGGTGTAAATTTTCCCTGAAGGCTTGGTAGAATTCTCCAATGAAGCCATCTGGTCCAGTGGATTTTTTTGTTGATAATCCCTTGATATCCTTGTCTGTTTCTTCAATTGCTATGAGTCTGTTGAGAATCTTGACATCCATTGGGGATAGTCTAGGGAGGGATTATTTTTCCAAGAATTTGTCCAAGTCTTTCAAGTTGTTGAATTCATTGGAGTACAATCCTTAGTAGTAATCAAATTATCCTTCTGATTTCATTAGGGTTTGTTGTAATGTCCCCTCTTTTATCCCTCATCCTTGCTATAGAAATTTGTTCCTTTCTTTCTTTGTTTTCTTAGGTTTGCCAGATTCTGTTTATCCTTCCGAAGAACCAACTTTTAGCAGCATTCTTTTTTTCCCCATAGATTTTGTATTTTCCCTCTCCTGAATTTCAGCCCTGATAATTATTATTTCATATCTTTTGCTATTAGTAAGATTGACTGTGCTCTAGTTGCTGTAAATTTTGTGTTAGCCTATCAGTCATAAGTCTCTTTTCCTTGTTCATGTGTGCATGTACTGCTATGAAACTTCCTCTGATAACTGTCTTTGCTGTGTCCCATAAGTTTTGGTATGTTGTGTTCCTAGTCTCATTGGTTTCTAGAAACTTCCTAATTTCCTTTCTGATCTGGGCCAATACCCACTCCTATTGCAATAGAGAATTATCCCTCCTCCAATTATTTGCTCTTGTTTTCTTCATCTTCCTTTTGTGGATTTCTAGCCATGGCACAGTGGTCAGAGTGAGGTCTGTATGATATCAATGTGCTTAAATTTATGCAGATTTGCCATATGCCTCAGCATGTGGTCTGTCTTCAAATATGTGCCATGTGGGCTTGAAAAGAATGTGATTTTTTTGTATTTGGATGAAAAGCACTTAAAATATATATCAGGTCAAATTGTCTAATTGTAATGTTTAGATCTCTGGCTTCCTTGTTGAGTTTCTTTCCCTGTGATCTATCTTTCTCAGAGAGCAGTGTATTGAAGTCACCTATTATAATTGTTGGCTGTGATTTCTCTTTTCATCTTTTGGAGGGTTTGGTTGACGTATTCAGCAGAACTCTCATTTGGGGAATATATGTTTAAAATGCTTAGTGGTTCTTTGTCTACCATTCCCTTGAGCACTGTGCAGTCCTTCCTTATCTCTTTTTATGGTTTGCACTTTGAGGTCAATTTTATCCAAGATTAGGATTGCAACCCCTGCTTTTTTTGAATTGCTGTTTGCTTGGTATGCCTTTTTCCAGGCTTTATTATCAGCCTATTTTTGTCTGTAGTCTTGAGATGTGTCTCCTGTAGGCAGCAGATTGATGGGTTGTGTGTTTAAGCCACTCTGCTAGCCTCAGTCTTTTAATACCTGAGTTCAGTCCATTGATATTCAGGATTATTATCTCCATCTGTGGAATACATGATGTTATCTTATACCTATGCATATTGTTAGGTTCAGGATATCTTCTGCCATTGCCTTTTGTTTCTCCTGTGTTTTTGTTTAGGTTGTTGGGACTGATTGTTGCGTTGTGCTGTTTTAGAGGTGTCAGGTGACATTTTCCAGGTTCTTGAAGAACACTAGGTCTCTCTGGGAGACTTGAAAGAATGCTTCTTCGAACTACCTGCAGCTAATTTCACTGGGCGATTGGCCTACCACTTCCTTGTCCCCTGGGTTCCCTCTTTCCCTCATCAACCAGTATTCTGTTATTTGGAGGGCACGTTGGATTGCTCTCTCAGGGGACACTGGTTGGGTTGTGGTGGCCCAACGAGGATGGTCCAATGCTGGGTGATCTCACAAGAAGTTGTCATGGTGTGGCCCACAGCAGCTTGGGGTGCTGTAGAGGGTGTGCTTGCTGCACGGGGGTGCCACAGAAGGCTGGTGGGTTGCCTGCTCTGATGTAGAACACTGTGGGTGGTGGCAGAGTTGCCTGGCCAGGTAGATCACTGAGGAGGTTAGGCAGAAGTTCCTACAGCAGTGTGGAATGTTGACTGAGCTGCCGTAGGCTGTGTGAGGCAGGACAGCAAGCAGGAGGAAGTTCCCTCAGTCATGTGGGACCACAGAGGACAGGCGGGAACTCGCCCAGCCACATAGGCAGGATTTCCCCTGAAGAAGGTGGACGGGATTTCCATGGTCATATATTAAGCACTGCAAAGGACAGGTGGGTGGAATTCCCTCCCCCCCCCCCCTCCCAGGGAGAAGTTGGGTGGGATAGCTCCTGATGGAGGTTGGGCAAGCTCTTCTTGCCTCAGGTTTTGCTGCAGAGGGTGGAGTTCTCCCAACTGGGTGAAGGACAGGCATAAATGCCCTAAGGTAAGGGGAGTGGTCTGGAGGTAGAGAGTGGCGTGTGACAGAAAAGGGAAGAGAAGAAGAAAAAAACCCCAAACTAAACCCACTGAGACTGTGGGGGGATAGAGAGAGGAGAGGGAAACAAAAGTAACATTATAGCTGAACCCCTGATTCCTGACCATGGAACTGGAGGGGTTTAATTCCTGTCCCAAGGCAGCATCAAGCTGTGGCTGTGTTAAGATAACGCCCCTGTGCTGGCGCCAAAAGATCTCGGCTCCTGCTGAGACAGTGGCAGGACTAAGGTCAAATCCTAGCCACCCTCCACTGTGGTTAGCCCAAACCCCAGCTCCTCCAAACCTAGAGGATCTGTGCCTACTTATCTTTATGATGCTCTTCCTGTGACCTGTCAGTGTGGAATTTCCCTCTTAGTAACTCTCCTGCACTGATTCTGATATGTGTTACTCCATCACCATCTTCCCAGAAGTTTGTGTTTTGGCTATTTATTGGTATCATTATTGTATTTATTAAACACAAAGAGATTTGGAGAAAGAACAGTGTCCTTTAGAATGGTGAGAAATTCTTCCCCTCACACACACACACGCACGAGAGTCACGGGGAGGGGGAGCCTTGCTTTTTCTCCGTGAACGAAAAGAAAGACAGAGCTAGAGTCACCTTGAGAAAACAAAGTTCCAGCTAATAAAGTAATAATCCAAAGAGAGAGAACTTATAAAGGATGCTGTCATTGCTGGAGGAAACACTTTCTTGTATTTATGAAGGGAATGGGAGCGCAGTTGGAGAATACTTAAATATTCTCAAAACTGGACAAAGCAGCTCATCACTAGTTCTCCAGGTCCCGGGGCAGAGGGCTTGGCCCTGGGCCTGTCCTGAACCAGCAGGGTCAGCTCCTCTTCAGCATTCAGAACTGAGCCCTTGCTCTTCATGGTGGGGCTATTGCTCCACTCACGCACGGCGTGATGGTCACAGGCTCCATCTCCAGGAAGGGGGCAGCCACCTGCCGGTCATCTGCGCTCAGCACCAGGTTGTCCACAAACATCCAGAAGAAGGTGCCGCCTTGGCCTGGTTTTGGGTGTGCTGCACCACATGGGAGGCTGCTCAATGGTGCGTCCCAGAGGAGGCATCGAACCGTACCTGAGGTTGAAAAGACCCCACTCTTCCACATTCTGCCTCATGCTGTCGGTAACTCACCCAGGTACGTCAGGTAACCAAGGTCCAAGCCTCCTTTCCAAAAGCCCAGGCTGACAAGCTCTTTCTAGATGCTCCCCAAAGGGACAGTACCCGGGCTGGCTTTCTATCTTACACATTTCAAAAGACCTCTCCTGTTTTGCCTCCTCGTCATGGAAAACCTTCAGCCAGTCCCACCATTTCTTTTGTGCAGGAGCCCATTGCTGGGGAAGGGCAGGCATAGGAAGCACACCCAGTTACTCATGGCTTGAACTTTCTCTGAGGTCCCGGGGCCGACCAGTGTATTGACACACTCGAAACAGTAGCATCGGGCGCAGTCTGGGTTTTCACAGATGAACAGTGTCTCACCCGAGCAGCAGATGGCGCATCTGCTGGTACCCATCATTGTCATACAGGAAGAGGGACTCCAGGAACTTGTTCTTGGAGGAAACCCACGTGCCTCCCTCAAAGAATGGGTGTCCTGTCCAGACATGGAGACTCCCACAGCCGATGCAGATATCTTTTAGGTATCTCTGCTTGACCCTGACTTTGTGGGCAATAAGATCTCTGTCAAGTCGGGGTGAAGAAGGACATGACAGTTCGTTGGAGTCCACCGGAATGACATCCATGCTCTGGTTCTCTAGGTCTTGGACTGTTAGGTGTTCTTCCAGATGGAGGGATTGTTGTCTCTTCTTTGTGAAACTGGAACTGGTGTCTGCGGTAAGCGACTGCTCTCTCAAGTTCACTCAAACGTATGGAGCCGGTGTCCTAGAGAACCATGTAGAACTGCCCTCGTGAGTCTCCGAGGCTTTCAGTTGTCACCGGAGTAGGAAGTCTCATCTTTCTCTTGAGGACCAGTAGTGGTTTTGAACTGCTGATCCGCTCAGGCAGACTTAAGGGGCCAGGTCCAAGCAGAGCATGTATTTTGGCTCTTATGGCCTTGTTTTAATTTTCTTTAGCTTCAATCTGAACTTAATTATGAGCAATCGGTGGGCTGTCCCACAGATGACTCCAGCTCTACTTTTTTTTCCCCCTTTGTTAAATCATTTTATTGGGGACTCATGCAACTCTTATCAGAATCCATCTATTCATCCATTGTGTCAAGCTCATTTGTAGACTCCAGGTATACTTTTAACTGCTATTATTAAGTTTCTCCATCATCTCTTCCCACATACGTAATGCATTTTATTTTTGTATATTTCAGCTGGAGAAGTTCATATGTATAGTCGCTGTTTGTGCTGTTAGAAAAGGAATTTGTGATGAAGAGGTTGGTCTTATAGAATCCTATACAATTTTGTTTTTTGAAGCTCATATTTCCACCTACTGTTCCTTCCTCTTTGTTTTCAGCTTTTGCATTCTAGTCACAATGAATGTACCTTCATGCAAGTTTGATTAATTTCACAATGAAGAAGTTGGTAAGATCGTTTACTTTCTGGCTGGTGTATTAATTTGAATAGTAGTTATATTGGCTGGATTTCCTTGTATGCAGAGAGAGATTATTTTATCACAGACAGCATTGCACTTCAAGAGAGATCTTGAAACGCCCTTTCTGTGGATGACTGCATTGTCATTCTTTTTGAATCTGTCATTCTTGGCAAAGTAAACCATATAACCGCCTGATTCAAAATGACCAATATCATTTATTTCAACTCGCTAATGGCTAGGATATCAATCTTTATACACTCTTTTACTTTCTGATGACTTCCAATTTTCCTAGATTCATCTTTAGTGAAAAGTTCCAATTATTAATAGATGCTTGCAGCTTCCGCTTCTCATTTGCAGTCATGCCCTGTCAACAATGGAAGGTCCCAGAGGGTTTATTCCCACAGGCTTTACTCCATCTACATCATTGTGGTAGATTCTACTTTGAGAAGGCAGCTCTTCTTCAGTCACATTTTGAGTTCCTGCCAACCTGACAGGCTCATCTGACATTGCTCTGCTGGTGTTCTGCTCCTATTCATGAGATTTGCAGTACCTGGAAATGTTGGCTGCGATTCATAAGGTTTTCACTGACTGTTTCTCCTGAAGCCTGTTCCTTCTTTGTAGTCTGTTTTCAGTCTGGAAACTCTACGGAAACCTATTCAATTTGGATGATCCTGATGGTATTCGAAAATACCAACGACACAGTTTCCAACAACATAGCAACACACAGTACAGCAACCTGACAGATAACATTGTTGTTTACCATTTTGCTGGGGGGCTCGTATATGTCTTCCATCATTCAGTTGTATTAAGCACATTTGTACATAGATTGCCATCACCATTTCCAAAACATTTTCTTTTTACTTGAGCTCTTGGTGTCACCTCCTCTTTTGTCCCCTCCATCCCCCGCTCTCCTACCCTGATGAATAAGGATTGATCAATTATATATTGTTATTTCTATTTCATGTCTTACACTATCCCTTGTCTCCCTTCACCCACATGTCTGTTATTCGCCCCCTTGGGGGTGGGGTGGGCTATATATCCAACCTTGTACTGGTTTCCTCCCTTCTCCCCTTCTCGCCTCCCTGACCATCTCCCTACCCTCCTGATAGCGCTATTCCCACCACTGTTCCTGAGGGTTTTTTTTTTCCTTGAGGGTTTTATCTGTCCGGAACTCCATGTGTCAAGAGCTCTTATGAACATTGTGTTTTTAAGAAAGATCTTGAAATGTTCTTTTTGACAGTGAATATGACATTATTCTTGAACTTGTCATTTCTGGCATAGTTACTCATATGATTGTCTGATTCAGAGTGGTCAGTACTCATCTATTTCAACTCACAAATGCTTAGAATATTGATTTTTATGTGCTCCATTTAATTTTTGATGACTTATTTTTCTGAAGGCATACTTTGTGTCTTCTTTGTTCTGATTATTGATGGATGTTTGCAGTTTTTTCTTATTTTGAATCATGCTTCATTAGCAAATGAAGGTTTTGAAAGCTTTACTCAATTCCATGTTATTAAGATAGATTCTACTTTGAGGAGGAAGGTCTTCCTCAGTTTCCATTCTGAGGGCATCATTTTTGGCCCTATATATGACAATTTTCCACTACTATTCATAATGATTTCAGGCCACTCAGAAATGGCCACCCTATTCCTTCTTCATAATCAGTTCTTAGTCTGGAAACTCCACTGAAAACTTTTTTTTTTTGGTGGGGGCATCACTGCCCTCTGGTAGGAGTGGGAGGCCCAGCCTTGCTCCTGGAGAGCTGCTGCTGGATTTGAACCATCAAGCCAGTGGGCCGCAGTCCCGCACTCAACTATTACGTCACCGGGGCTCAGCCCTGAAAACCTTTTTTTACCAGAGTCTACAGAAATTTGAAATCCATTGAAATAGCTCCTAGCATCCTGCATGTCACCCCTGTAAAACAGACTGGCTGATTAATTCTGGTTATGTAATAAAGATGTCACAAACTAATAACTATGATGAAACAAATTTCTCCTCTGGTCACTTGCATGGAAAAAAGAGGATATTGAAACAAGGGTAAATATTAACAAAGTGTAGCATAGCAGTCAATAGAAAGATAGCTATAAGTTTAAAGCAAATCATAAAGATAGCATAAAAGTTGTTACCAATCAGTAAACCCAAGCTTAGAAAAGAAGACAATTTAAAAAGTAATAAACAGAACTCAGAAATTTAATTGTTTCATTCAGTCTCCTGTGATGTTATCTGCCATAAGGACGTCTGAACTTTGGTGTAAGTCCTGTCAGTTTCATAGTCCAAGCAGAAGTTTTAGCCTTCTTTGGCTGTGACAGATGGATTCAAATTTTAATTTTCTGTAATTTATCAGTACAAAGGTTAAGGAGTGGGACTAAGTAGATAGAGTTCATTCCAGTGAGATTCCTATGAATCTTTTATTTATTTATTTTTTTGTGTTTTTTTTGGGGGGGCATCACTGCTCTCCGATGGTGGGAGTAGGCCTATGAATCTTTTAATTGATGTCTTTTCCAGTATACAAGCATACACATATAATTCCAATATATGTGTTTGATATATATGTATATGTGTGTATATATCTATATCTATATCTATATCTATATCTATATCTATATCTATATCTATTCCCCCCACCCCCGGGAGAGGTTAAGTGGGTTTTGGGATTTTAGTTTCTATTTACTAAAAGTTTCTTTCTTTCTTTTTTTCTTTAAAATCATTTTATTGAAGGCTCATACGACTCTTATCACCATCCATATAGCCATCCATTCTTTAATTTGTGAAAAATAGCTTTTAGAGGATTAGATTGAAGATTGTCACTATAAATAACATCTGGTAGAGCCACTCAGCTTTGTTTCTTACCACAGTCATTTCAGTTTCCTTTTTTGACATCTACGGAGTCATTTAAAGTGGAATGAAGTTATTGATGAAGAGGGCATAGAATGCCCAGTGGGATTTGATCAAGAGTAATATATCCAAGAGGAAATATTGAGAGCCAAATGGAGGGTGAGCATGATAGTGGCATAGGAAGAAGATGAAATAGAGAAAAGAAACAGGAGGCAAAAGCTATTTATAGAAGTAGCTTGGGCTGAGCCCCGGTGACGTAGTGGTTGTGCGTGGGACTGCGGCCCACTGGGATGGAGGTTCAATTCCAGCTTCCAGGAGCAAAGGCTGGGCCTCCTACTCCCACCACCTGAGGGCAGTGATGCCTTAAAAAAAAAAAAGAAGTAGCTATAGGCAGCTGAGCCCAGGTGGCGCAGTGGTTGTGTGTGGGACTGTGGCCCACAGGGTTGATAGTTCAAATCCAGCAGCAGCTCTCTAGGAGCAAGACTGGGCTTCCTATTCCCACCAGGGCAGTGACATGAAAGTAAAAAGGAGTAGCTATAGGCATATATATGTAAAATATTAATTTATAACGAAAGGGATAGAGGCCACTGTACATATATTTATATGTTAAATATCAATACATTAAAGACCGGATTTTTTTTTTTTTAACCAACTTACCCAAGTGTCTCTGCTGTTAGGTTTTTTTTTTTGTGCTTGAAACCATATATGTATGTTTTTTTGCATTAAACCATAAACATGAGTAAGCTCAGGATCTGTCCGCAATGTGTTAAGATCACACATGTCCTCTGGAGCTCTTCTTAATACCTATCTTAACACAAAAATACATTGTTCTGATAACCTGGCACTATTTGATACTCACCTTTCCTGAAGACAAAATGGGTGCATAAGTAATTGTGGTGAAGAGAGTGGATGGTGCCTGGCTATCAAAAGATATAGCATCTGGGGTCTTAAAGGCTTTAAGTTAAACAAGTAGCCATCCAGCCAGGAAGCAAGTAACCCCCATGGAAGAAGCTCACCAGCTTGTGTGACCACGAGGTATTGTTGGGCTCAGGTATCAGGTAGTCAAAGATCCAAAACAAACAACTATATCAATATATATTTCAATTGCATCAATTAGAATTGTACAGTTGTTACCACAGTCAGTTTCCAAACAATCTTTTCCTATATGGACTCCTTGATGTTGTTTCCCTTTTACCCTACCATCACCATTGTACCCTTTCCCCCCCAGAATACCTTATTCTACTTGCTAACCCTATAGGTTCAGCTTTTGCTATTTTGTTATTTGATTTTGTTTTATCTTAAGCTTTCTTTATTCTTTACCACTGTTTCTTCTAGTATTTTATTTTGTATTGCATTGCCGTGTGCCTTTTTGATTCCTTTCTTTCCTTTTGTATATGTTTAAATTTTTTTGGTAGTTTTTTTCATGAATATTTCTTTTAAGAGATTACATTTATAACATTCTAGGGTAAATTGGTACATGTTAATCTCAGTATTGTATAATAAATGGTATATCTATACTATTCCTTTCTCCCTTTTTGTTATCATGAACTATGTCTTTGTATTTCATTTCTCTTTTTGTTTCATTTTTTAATATACAAATACTTTTATTGTGTTTGAGACGTATATATTCTGGTACACAACAGAGAGTGAGTAAATTGATCAAGTCCAGTAGAGGAAGGGTTACAAAGGATACATAAGAAATGTTCACACAGAAAACATGATGAGACTCACACCCTTTCTTTAAAAATAAGCATATTCTACACAAAGGAGAGCGCTCTGACAAAGTAAGTTACAGCTGAGGAACTTGCCACGGACAGGAGGTGTGATCGTCAGCTTCCTTGTGTCTGATATTCACTTCAGTCTCATTTGGTTCCCACAAGGGGCTTCCATGCTCCCTGTTAGTTGGACGTTCTTTTAGCCTCTTTCTCCTCTGATTTTACAGCTTCTGGCATGGGCTCTGCCGCTTTCTTTGTCTGAGCCACTGGGACGGGCTTCTCTCCAGATTTTTCCTGCACAAATCTAGGTGGAAATTTTTGTCGGAGGTCTAAGAAGAAAGCATCCACACGTTGCCTCTGGAAAATAGATCTGGGTTCTTCTTTTCTTTTGGCTTTAGGTCTGACTTTTTCTTGCTCGTTGTGGTCTTTAAAATGCAGGGGCTGAGCCCCTGTGGCGTAGTGGTTGAGTGCGGGACTGTGGCTCACTGGCTTGGCGGTTCAAATCCACCAGCAGCTCTCTGGGAGCATGGCTGGGTAGCTCCCATGAGCACCAGAGGGCAGTGATGACCCCTCCCCCAAATGCCAGCAGTACCCTTTGGAGGTGTGGTGTCGACGGTAGGGCATAGCTTCATCAAAAGCCGACTGAATGCCATGTACTGCAGTAAGCACTCTAGAGTTTATAACTGATCCCAAGTCTGGGGCCTGGTAAATCACTCCAGCAGTGAGGTAGTAATCGGCTAATGGGATAACTTGAGTGGGGGACTGCTGTTGCTGCTTCCGAATAATGAAAAGAATGGGTTCCTGAGCATGGAGAAGGATGTATTCCACCATCTGATTTAGATGTTCCAGTGTGAGTCTCTGCATTTTGACCATTTCATTATTAAATATCCTGTCATGAAAAGGGTTACTTCATTCTGAGAAATAGTCCAAGACATTATTGTTGTTCAAAATGGGGATCCATGTACTGTTGACCCAAGAGATTCCCAGCAGGTTATCTCTGATGTCCACAGCCGCCATAATTCCAAACAAACAAACAAACAACCCTGTATTTCATTTTTCTTATAGCATATGTTTATCCTGATCATTCATAAAACTATAATTAGAATACATGTAGGCAAAACAGAGAGAGTTATCAAGCATGAGTATGTTATACTTATTCATTTAGTTCTCTTTATTAGAGACCTTTCTATGTATATATTTTAATTACTTTCTAGTGTCTTTTCTCTTTCATCTAGAACTCTCATTAATATTTTTTATAGGGCTGGTCTGTTAGGTAGGAAATCTCTCATTTCCTGTTTTGTGGGAATGTTTTAATTTCATTCTTATTGTCAACAGACAGTTTTGCTGGGTTTAGTATTCTTGGTTGACAGGTTTTAAAATTCCTGTCAGCACTTTAAATGCATTATTTCATTGCCTTTGTCCTCCAATGTTTCTGAGAAAAAATTTGTTTTAACTTATGAAGGGATCTTTTGTATTTAACTGTTTGCTTCTCTCCCACTGCTTCCAGAATTCTTTCTGTACTTTTTCTTCTTTTTTGGGGGTGTGTGGTGGGCATCACTGCCTCTGGTGGTCGTGGGCGCCACCCAGTGCTGCTCCTGAGAGCCGCTGCTGGATTTGAACCACCAAGCCCGTGGGCTGCAGTCCTGCACGCAACCACTTACACCACTGGGGCTCAGCCCTCTTTCTGTAATTTTTAAGATCCTAATTATGATATATTTTTGTGTACGTGTCTTTGGATTTATCCTACATGTAGGACTCTGATACTCTAGGATTTTAAAATGCATGTTCTTCTTTAGATTAGGGGAAACTACAGTCATTCATTTTTTTTAGTCATTTTTTTCAAATAACTCTTTTTGTCCTTTATCTCTTTCTTTTCCCATGTGATTCCCATGATGGGATATATCAGATATCTAGTTAATTTATAATTCTGTTAAGCCAAGGTTTTTTATTTTTTTTTTTTTTTTTTCGGGGGGGCATCACTGCCGTCTGGTGGTCATGGGAGCTACCCAGCACTGCTCCTGAGAGCCGCCGCAGGATTTAAACCGCCAAGCCCATGGGCCACAGTCCTGCACTTAACCACTTACGCCACCAGGCTCAGCCCAAGCCAAAGCTTTTTAAACTGTGGTTTGTGATCTCATATAGGGTCCCATAACTGAAGGTGGAGATTGTAAAACATTTGGTGACAACAAATGGTTTCTGAACTCACAACAACCAAAAGTTACTTCAAAACCAAACACAAAATGTTTTTGGCAGTACCTGATCTGGTTGCAACTTTCTCAGATGAAAGGGGATTATGTGTGGAAAAAGTTTATGAAGGCTTGCGTTTAACTGTTCTCAGCCTTCCTGAGCTTTTGTTCTTGTTCTTCAGTGTCCGTACTTTTAACCATTTTATCCTTTAATTTGAATCACTGCTGGCATCGTGGTTACATGGTGACTTGCTAACTGCTAAGTCAGCAGTTCAAACCCACCAGCGGCTTCTCGGGAGAAAGCTGGGGCTTTCTGCTCCCTTAAAGAGTTACAGATTGAGAGCCTTGTCCCAGCAGTATGGTTCCTGCAGAGAAGGCCGGTGAGAAGGGCCCTTCAGCTATGGACGAGGTCGTGAGCAGAGAGTACAGCATCAACATTCACAAGCGCGTCCATGGCGTGGGCTTCAAGAAGCGTGCCCCTCGGGTGCTCAAGTTGATTTGGAGGTTTGCCGTGAAGGGGATGGGAACACCAGATGTACGAATCCACACCAGCCCCCACAAAACTCTCTGGTTCAAAGGCATCCGTGTGCGGTTGTCCAGAAAATGTAATGAGGATGAAGATTCCCCAAACAAACTCTACACTTAGGTTACCTAAGTGCCTGTCACCGCTGTCAGAAACCGACGGACAGGCAGTGTGCACGAACACTAGGGGCTGATTCTGCGCTAAAGCTTCTGAGACTGCACCGATAATTTCAAGAGTTACACATCCAGAAATCCACAGTCACTTCAACACGGTTCTTCAGGGTGGTTATAGATCAGCACCAGCTGGATAGTGTGTGTTTTTTTAATCCTTCAATTTGCTCATTTGTTCTTCTATCTGATGAAATCTATTGCTAAATCCTGTTGTGTTTTTCATTTCAATTATCGTTCCATAGTTTCATCCTCTTGTTTTAGCTCCTTAGTTTGTTTTTACATACTGTTTTCCTTATTTCTTTGAGCTCTTAACCTGTTTTCCCTTAGCGCTTTAATTATGTTTAATGTGGTTGTTGTTGTTGTTGTTGTGTGTGTGTGTGTGTGTGTTCTTCCTCGCCTCCCCCCCCTCACCCCATCGTTTGGTCATTTCCAAGCCTGTTGGGTAAGCATCGGGTTGCTAACCACAGAGTTGGTGGTACACACCCACCCACCAGGGTGTCCTTGGTAGGACGCTGAGGCTCTGAGCTCCTACACAGATTGACAGTCTCAGAAAACCTGGACGGCGTCCATGTGAGCTGGCGTTGACTCCATGGTGGTGGTCAATGTGCTTTCACTGGCTTAGTCATGTTCATTCACACGAACCATTGCTTCTTAGCTCCTTGTGTCCTCGTGTTACTTTGCTGAGCAATTGGAGTTTCCCAGGGTACTAGCTTTCCTAGTTTTCCCCAGTATGGGGTGTTGTTGTGCACACTTACTTTTTGCTAGAAACACTTTGATGGACAGAATCTTTGGTTCCCTTTACCATTGGCCCTCCCTTTCTGTGATGTTTTCTTCTGCCCTCTTGGTCTCATCAGGATTTGAGAGTTCTTGATCTTGTTTTTAATTTATAATCTGTTCCATAGTCACCAGAGAACATATTTTGGTCAGTCTGCTCAGCAGGATATATCACCAAACACAAAGAGTGATTCTAGACACACTCAATTTGTTTATCAGGGGCTGCCATGCCCTCCCTGGTTACTTTTCCTTTCCTTCTTCTATTTCTGCAGTCACAATTTTAGTGGGAGAACTGACATTTAGTAAGGCCCCTTTGAGGCTGGATGCTGCCCTGTCTTTTGGCATGATGTTTTCTTTCTTGCAGAATAGAGACTGCTTAAATCTGAGCTTGCATTCAGAGGAAGCACGGGCAGAACGTCCTGTTTCACGAGGAGGTGGGGTTGGCACTCCTTAGCATGACCTTTGGAAGATGTATTATTGGTTTTAGAGTTCCAGTGACCTGTGGTACTTGAGAGAATAATCTCCACCTGGTTGGAGTGACTGGTTGTAGGGGGATTTCCACAGTGCAAAAGGACCCTTAGAGGATTGCCTTGTTGCTGTCAGAGCCAGCCCTAAGGTAGGTTTGTTGCCTATGGATATAGGCTTCACTTAAAAATACCTGCTTTCTCTGGTATCAGGCATCAAAGAACTAAAAATTATATCATTATAAAAGAGGGGGAATGCAGAGCCCATCAATAAGTGGGAACTCAAATCCCATCAAAAAGTGAAGTGACATCCCCTCACAGAGGGGTTGCAGCGAGATGAGCCAGTCCAGGTACAGTGTAGTAACAATGAATTATGCAACTTTCCTCTAGTTCTCAAATGCTTCCTCCCATCCACTATCATGATCCCAATTCTACCAGACAAATTCAGCTAGACCAGGAGTCGGAAACATGGGGAATTTAAGATAGATGATCTCTCAGGACTAGTGGTGGGAGTGGTGATGCTGGGAGGGTGGAGGGATGGTGGAATAGAAAAGGGGAACCGATATCAGGGATCTACATAGAACCTCCTCTCTGGGGTACGGACAACGGGGAAGTGACTGAAGGGACACATTGTACAGTGTATGAGATGAAAAAGTAATAACAATTTGTAAATTATTAAGGGTTCATGGGGGAGTGGGAGTGGAGAGGGAAGCAAAATAGGGGGAGCTGGTACTGGGGGCCTAAGTGGAGGGAGGATGTTTTTAAAGTGATGATGACAACAAGTGTGCAAATGTGGCCTGCATACAATTGATGTATGTATGGATCTTGATGGGAGTTGTATGAACCCCCAACAAAATGATTTATAAAAAAAAAAAGAGGGGGCAGGAGGAGCTGATACCAAGGGCTCAAGTGGAAAATATTTGGAAATGAAGATGGCAACATGTGTACAAATATGCTTGATACAAATGATGTATTGAATGTTATAAGAGCTGTTAGAGTCCCCAATAAAATCATTGGGGGAAAAAACCCTACTTTCTAGCTTACAGCAGCCTCAGCCTGCTCTCCTCAGAGCTAACTTTAAAGGAGAGCAGACAGACCCAAGCAGACCTCCAGAGAGGTTTTCTGTCATGTTCGTTTTGCGGCTTGAGCCTCTGTCGGGATGAAGATAGGATCAGAGTCCACCAGGATGGTCTTCTGTAGCTGCAATATTACCAGACAGGGAGTAGGGTGTCAAGCTCTGGTTAGATCCCTGGTAGCTTCTTGACTGTGAATGTAGACCCAGCTTAAGATCTGTCGAAGGCATAGCAGTTCCAGCCAGCAGTCTTCAGCATCAACTGGAAGTGGGGAAAGACTATTCCTAATTGACCATCAGTGGGGTTTGTCCTGTTGGTCTTAGAGGCCAGATCTGCGGAAATACTGGTAGAATGTTTCCTGTGGGAGCAGGTTCCACCACACCTGCCTTCTGTGCAGTTTGGCATAGGCTTACAGCTGACAGTGTTTGGGTGAGGAGGTGCTGAGATCTAAGACAGAAAACGTCTGCCTTGTGAATTGTAGAACAGCAGTTTTGGGCCTGGTACAGGCAGTGGATATGGGACCACTTCCTTAGTTCACAGCAGCCGGTAGCCCTCATGATGAAGAGAGGTGCAGGGGAGGTGGGAGAAGCCTGTCTTCAGTTCTCTACTGTGTTCCTCTGTTCCCACATTATGGGGAAGGATCGGAGCAATAATTTGCTTATGCTGCTATCTTCCCAGAATTCATCAGATTTTTTTTTTTTATAAAGTGATGCCTTGATGGGAGAGTTTAATATCTTTTTAGCTCATAAAGTGACAAATATTATTTGATCTTAAAATAACAATCTTTAGGGGGAGAGAGGGGAAAAATGAGGAGCTGATACCAAGGGCTCAAGTAGAAAGAAAATACTTTGAAAATGATGATGGCAGCACATGTACAAATGTGCTTGAAACAATGGATGTATGTAGGGATTGTGATAAGAGTTGTATGAGAGCCCAGTAGAGTGATTTTTTTTTTTTTTGGCATCACTGCCCTGGTGGTGGGAGTAGGAGGCCCAGCCCCACTGCAGGAATTGAACCTCCGTCCCAGTGGGCCGCAGTCCCGCGCACGACCACTACGCCACCGGGGCTCAGCCCAATAGAGTGATTTTTTAAAAAACACCCAATCTTTAAAAAGAAATGTCAAAAGTCATTTGACTTGATCTCCTATTATGATTACCTCCCTGAATATTTTCATAAGAAATGTTTTGTTTCTAAATTATTGTTAATTTCATCAAGTGTTACTTTATTGTTATATTATAGATTACAAGATTAATTGAACTGTAAAAGCTCCTTCAGTAATTTTTTACTTTTGTGATTTATACTACATTTACCTTTACATTAAAGAAATCTGACTACTGCCATCAAGTCGATTTCCCTTTTGGGTTTCCAAAGCTCCATTTCTGAGAGTAGAAAGACGCATCTCCCTTCCATGGAGCAGCTGGTGGTTTTGAATTGCTGACCTTGTGGTTAACAGCCTAATTAATAACCCACGATATACCCCAATTTAAAACCCACTATCCAGTCAGTTCATAACCCACTATGCAGCTAATTCATATCCCCCTGGACCTGGTTCAACAAACTGTGGATCTTGAGCTATATGTGGCTCTACAGTACTGACATGCAGTTCTGAAGTAAAAGTGGAAAGATTTAAAGGACATTATTCAGAGATTTGTGGTAAAATATATTTATGGCTATAGAATACTTTTTAAGTTGTTACGAGGGACAGAGGTCCCTCAGAGGCTTTTCCATCTCAGAGGTTTGTCACCCCCTGCACTGGGTCACTATGGCTCTTACCTTGCCATAACAATAGTTTAGCGCAGGGGAATAGTAGGGATTCTAAAATTGATGGTGAGGAGGGTGTGACTTTTCTGGTCATGTTTGATCAAGTCAAATTGTATCTGAGAGGAATTTCTGAGTGGCGAATGATAGGTAAACATGTTAGTGGAGCAGGAGGGGAAAAAAGAGGAAAGAAAAGATATGTAAATGTAAATATATAAATATATGTGTATTTGATTTTATATACACATACACACAAATGCAATGAGGAAGCAGATGAACTTTGGGCTTCTGCTTAAATCCTACTTCAGGACAAGAATGCTTTGTTCTGATAATGTGGCACTGTTTGTTACCTTCCTGACATGGTCGCTGAAGACCACATAGATGCATAAGCAAATGTGGTGAAGAAAACTGATGATGTCTGGATATTAAAATATATACATCTGGGGTCTTAAAAACGTGTATTTCCACTAACAGCCACCTAGCAGGGAAGCAACAAATCCCACATGGAAAAAACCTCAGCCTCTGTGATTATGGGGTGTCAACAGGAAGAGGTATCAGAAGTTCAAAAACAAGCAACCAAATTGGTGTGAAGGGGCATGGTGTAGTGGAGATCCAAAACCCACCTGTAAGATAACTGGACAGTCCCTTTTAGAAGGGCCACATGGAAGGGAGGATAGATCCAGGGTGCAGTATAGCACTGACGAACCACATAACTATCCTCTGTTTCTTTAATATTCCCTCCCCTTACTATTATGGTTTTTATTTTTTTGCCTCATTAATCATGTCAGGTTTGCATAGGTTCATCTGTATATTTAAGATAATTTGATATATGAAAGCCAAGATAGATAGTCCTTCAGAAACAGTCACAGGAGTAATGGTTCCCTGAGGATACAATTAGACAGGGAAGGGGGTCGGGGGGAATAGGGGTCAGATAGCATTGATGACTGTATAGCTCCACTCAATGGGATAGAACAACAGAATTGTATGTGAATGAATATATTGGATGTGTATGGCAATAATAATTGTTCCTGGGGGTATGCTGGGGGTGGGAGGGGTGTTAAAGGGAAGCAGATATTAAAGAATTTAAGAAGAAAGGAAAGGTTTTGAAACTGATTGTGGTAGCAATTGTATAACACTTTTTGATGTGACTGAATTATGAAATGTCATAATATCTGTAAGAGCTCCCAATAAAGTGATGTAAATTTTTTAAGAGAATAATTTATACAAAAGATATTTTGATGCTTGCATTTTCACCAGACAAGATCCAAGATAATTTCTAATGTCAGTGGTTTACATTTCTTGAGGATAGGTTTCTTAAGGATAGGTTCTTTTGAATGTGTTGCTAATCTTTATGGTAAATAATAGTAAGATCCTGACTTTGGTAGATTCTTAAAATTATTTTTACCTTTTTTTCCATGTGTAATTCACTTCAGTGCAGAAGCTGACAGACTAGGAGGCAAAGCTGTAGCTCAGGGCTACAGTTCGTTCTGGCCTGGAATACTGTGAGAGACTCATGAGAGACCCATGAGACTAGGCCTGCCATAAATCTAAACCCATGCATGAAACCATCTTTTGAAAGTCTTAATACTGAAAACCTCAACTAAATCCAAGAGGCAGTCTTTTCTGATCCTTTGTTTTAAAAATCAACCTTTTCAACCTTCCATATCGTCCACAAATTTTACTTATTTTTTGAATTTGAGGGGTGATTTATCCCTTTGATATCTATGGTGACCTACTGTATCACCCTAATTATTTATTCGTGCCTCTTTCCTCCTTCCTTTCTTTCAGGAGTAACAGTTTTATTCATCTGTCCTGTGAACTCACTTTGATGGTGGTGTTTCTTCCTGCTTTAGGCTTGTTTTCTATTTCATGAATCTCTACTTTTTGGGAAGGTTTGGTTTGCTTTAAAATTTTCTGGCAATAAGTCTTGTGAGAGATTCAAACTAAATCTGGTGCTGGGGTGCTCAAACCTCTTTAACACCTCAGTGGCCACCCAGAATTTGCCTTCGGAGTCTGTGCTTGCTTTTTTACGTTGTCAGTGGGTTCCTTGCCCAGAGAGTAAATAGGAGCCGCTACTCACTTGGCCACCTTGGACCTCTCCAACCTTACTTGTGCAGATGGCCAAAATGCCTTCTTGGAGACGATTTATTTACTTATGTCAATAAATCATTTTATTGGGGGCTTTTACAGCTCTTATCATAATCCATACATCAGTCGTGTCAAGCTCATTTGTACGTATGTTGCCATCATCATTTCCAAAACATTTTCTTTCTACTTGAGCCCTTGGTATCAGCTCCTCATTTTTTTGTCCTCCCTCCCCAACCCTCCCACCTTCGTGAACCCTTGATAATTTAAAAAGAATTTTCATATTCATATTTCACACCATCACCATCTCCCTTCATCCACGTTTCTGTTGTTTGTCCCCCTGGGGTGTGGGCTATTGTCTGTCCATCATTGCAATCCCTTCCCCCTTTCCCTTCTCCCACCCACATTCCCCTCCTTATTGGTCGAGCAGGATTTTTAATCTGTCCTGGATTCTGTGTGTAAGAGCTCTTTGTTGTCGTTGTTGAGAGCTGTTATGTACCAGTGTACATGTTCTGGTCTAGTCAGATTTGTAAGGCAGACCTGAGGTCATGATTGTGGTGGGCAGGAAGCATTAAAGAACTAGAGGACTGTTGTGTGTTTCTTCAGTGCTATACTGCACCTTGGCTGCCTCATCCCTTCCTTGTGACCCTTCTGTGAAGGAATGTCCAGTTGTCAATGGGTGTTTGTTTTGGGGCTTCTGATGCCTGCTACCTGATCCCATCGACACCTCATGATCACCTCGTGATAGACCAGTGTACATTTCCATGTGGGCTTTATTGCTTCCCTGCTAGATGGCTGCTTATTTAATTTCAAGTTACTAAGATCCCAGACACTATATCTTGTAATAGCTAGGCACCATCAGGTCTCTTCACCACTAGCTTTTTAGGGTACCATTATCTTATGCACCCATTTTATCTTCAATGATCATGTCTGGAAGGTGAGTATCACAGAATGCCAGATTCTTCTAACAAAGTGATCTTGTGTTCAGGAAAGACATGAGTAAAGAACCAATCCCTGTTTGTTACCTTACTATTTAACCTATACATTTATGTACATAGACTTATATCCCTATAATTATATATTAGTATATTTTCATATGTACATGCCTATGTTTAGACTTCTTTTTTTTTGGGGGGGGGGCATCACTGCCCTCAGGTGGTGGAAGTAGGAGGCCCAGCCTTTGCTCCATGGAGCCGGAATTGAACCTCCGTCCCAGTGGGCCGCAGTCCCGCGCACAACCACTACGCCACCGGGGCTCAGCCTATGTTGATACTTTTCTTTCCTCTATTTCCTTTTACTTTCCTCCTGTCCCACTCTCAAGTTCGATCTTCATTCAGCAGTCTGTACTTCCTCTTGGCAACATTATACTTGATTGAACTCCACCAGGCCTTCTAGGCCCTCCTTGCTGTTGATTTTAGATCTCTTGTTCCCTTGTCCCTGGGTTTGTAGGCTTTCTCCCTTCCTTTCTCCCAACTCTCCCCTGTTCCATCCCCCCTCCCACTGAACCGTTGGTCCCATTGTTTATCCTGTCTATTTCATATAGATAGACATCAAAACAAAACAAAAGATAGCCTATGATTAGTTCCAGGTCTGTCTGCTCACCCTGGTGGATGTTTTCCGATTGGTTTGATGCAGTGCCAAGCCTTGGCTCCTGAGTCCAAAGTCTATTTTCAGAATGTCTCATGGACTTTGTTGCTTTGCTCCCCTTGCTTTTCCGGTACACTCCCTTTGTGTTATGTCCTGGTGGGGACGCAGACCTGGCACAATTCCCACACTGTGTCTCCGATGCTTGCTTCACTCCCCTCTCCCCCCCAACACCTCAGTGCTCTGTGGGTCCGTAAATGGACGTTGTGTCTTGTGGAGAGGCAACTTTGTGCCTTGGCCGCTCCAAGCAGGAGTGTCATCCTTAGGGCTTGGTGGGGCAGGGTGCTGTCCACTCATCTCTTGCCCTCTTAGTTTGCTCCCATGTGGTCTGGGCAGACATGCCACTCTCCCCAGGCTGTGTCTTCTTCAGGCAGGGCTGTCCTCTGTAGTGCCTTCTTCTGGGGAGGAGGTTGGCATACCTGGGATTAGTTCACTGCTTCATGCCAGTATGTTTTCCTCAAGGTTTGGTGCACCAGGCTGAGGTCTGGTCCCCCTCAGGCATAGACATTACCCTCCCATGGTGGATTAGTGCCTTGGTCCCCCAATGCCTTCATCTTTCCCCCTTCTTTGGGACTTTAGATGAGTCATTTCCCACCGTCTTCTTTGCTCTTTGATGCTGTTAAATGCTGTTTAGAAAAGATTGCCCATGCTTTCTAGTTGTCCTCAGGGGGAGGTCTGGTCCAGATAATTCCGTTTGCCATGATCACAAGTGAACGTCTCCATAACATTTAAGCTTGTCACACTTGCATGTATGGATGACCACATGTTTGCTTTATTTAAAAGGTTCTGAGGCACCACCGACTGGATGATTGTCTGCGGCATGTGTCCGTCCGAAGATTTGAATCCTTTAATCTCTTTGCGATAACAGAAGCTAAGAAAAGGGAAACTGAAGAGGAGACTGACACATGGGTCCAATATACCAGTGTCTTCTATCCTGAATACAGTATCTCCTTGAGGTAACTCACTCTAGTTAAGATTTTTGAAAATAGGTCTTTTCTCTTATAGATGAAAGCCTCATCATCCGATTGAGTTTGCACACAATCTTTATCAGCATTTAGACTTTGCAACTTGTTACGTGGGAATGCTGCTGCTCCAACCAAATATTGTCAGATTCTCAGAACTAAAGGAACTGTCGCAGGAATGCAGTGCCATGTGAGATCAAGTGGATTGTAAATCAGAGAGTTTACTTAACCGTTCAATCAGGGCATTTGATTATGACTCGAAGTCAAGTTCTTGTTGAGTTATTGAAGGCTAAAAGTGGAAACAGTACTTTCTAGACCAATCTGTCTTTAATAGCTCTCTGAATAATCAAATGTTGGTATTTTTCCCATTCATATTTTGTCACTTTCAGAAAAGAGCCTTAAGAATAGGAGAGAGGGCTGAGCCCTGGTGGCGTAGTGGTTGTGCGTGGGACTGTTACCCACTGGGACGGAGGTTCAATTCCAGCAGTGGGGCTGGGCCTCCTACTCCCACCACCGGAGAGCAGTGATGGCCCCCCCCCCCAAAAAAAAGAATAGAGAAAATATCCACTGAAAACATGGTATATTGAGAGATTCCTAGGCATTTCTGACTTTCAAAATTGTTGGAAAGGAGGGAAGAGAGTTTAAAACAAAACAACAAGCTACTACTTTGACTGATGTAGTTTTCCCTCATTGTGATGGTCTAGCACAGGGGTGCCCCACGGACTGTACAAGGCTGGTGAAATCATTGACTAGCATCACATGTCTCACCAAAGAAAAGCAGTTCCAGACTTCACATGAGGGATGAGTGAATTAAATGTTTGACTAGTGTGGTCCACTGGTTCTAGACATTCCCATGGTCCCTGGCTAGCACTTCTCAGCAGTCCACTAGGCCTTTGAGTTATTACAATATGTCTTCCTGATGAGATTTCACATCGTCAAAGAGAAGAGGAGCAGGTTTACAGTAGTTATAAGAACCAAGAATATATTTTTTTGTGATTGAATGTGGTTAAGTTGCCATAGAAATAATTTTAAGAGGAAAACAAAAACACATCACAAAGGATTTGTTTCCTGAACAATTTTAGCATTGCACATCTAAACTTTAAGAGATACGCTAATAGCCAACGTTTTGGAATTTAACCAAAAATTGATTTTTGTATTTAGAGAGCAACATCTGTTTTTATAATATTGTTTCATAATATTGTTTTATTGAAAGTTCCAGGTAACACATAAAAGATGTGTGGCTTTGTTTATGCATCTGTTATCAAATTTTAATGGAAGTACCAAAGCTTCTTTGCATTTTGGTGATGATAACCAATTTGATCCTAAGTTAGGAAGGGAAGGGAAATTATTATACACAGCTATGTCCCAAGCACAGAACTAGATGCTTTGCTCTGTTTATTTCATTTAATCCTTAAAATGTCCTGTGGAGTCATAATAAAGATGTTTAATCAGTAAGAAGATAGCACCTACAAGGAAATTAAATAGAAAAGAGAGTGATCTAAAAGTGATATTCAGGTACAACATTCTAAAATTTATATTCTACATCCCCTAGTCATAAGGGACCATAAATATGCATTGTAATAAAGATAGTGTCCTGCACAATGGATGTATATATGGATTGTGATAAGAGTTGTATGAGCCCCCAGTTAAAAAAAGAGAAAGAAAAGATGTGTATGTATATATATACACACATATATATGTATATACACATGTATTTGAAGGCTTTAGTTTTGAATAATCTCACTTGAGCCTCTAAAAATAAATGTGCTGTATAAATGTAAAAAAATATATATATAAAAGAATAGTGTCAGGGCTGAGCCCCGGTGGCGTAGTGGTTGTGTGCGGGACTGCGGCCCACTGGGATGGAGGTTCAATTCCAGCTCCACAGGGACAAAGGCTGGGCCTCCTACTCCCACCACCCCAGGGCAGTGATGCCCTAAAAAAAAAAAAAAAAAAAAGCATAGTGTCCTGACATCCTTAGGCATTAGTCAGGCTTAGCCAGGGAGAATTTGAAATCTCTGGTAGGAATGACCTCAGTACAGTCTTAACAGGATCTCGGGCTATTTATTATGTTGGACTTCCCTCCAGCAGCAGGTTCTGTGTGACGTATTCAATTGCAGAAGAATAAATAAGAACTCTGACACTGTAAATGTGACATTGATTCCTGACTTAAGGAGAATCAAGTGATTGAGCTCATATTTCGGTTTTAGTGGCTATCGAGATTCCCCCCATTTTTCAAACTGTAAGGCACCGTTTGTCCACATTAGTAGTGCAAATTGACACGAGCATAAACATATAAGATTGTAGAGTTAAATGTGATCTTAGAATAAATAATAAAGACAATGATGGTTACATTAATAATGACTAACAATTGAGTACCTACTCTTTGAAGAACATTCTACGTTTCCGTGCCCTTGTGCCAGCCTATTAATTCAACGTTATGAGACAAACACTGTTTTCCTTATCTTACAGCAGTGACTCTCCACTTTCCTAATGCCTCGACCCTTTCATACAGTTCCTCATGTAGTGGTTACCCCCCCCCCCCCCCACACACACAAATTATTTTTTCGTTGCTACTTCATCAGTGTCATTTTGCTACTGTGATGAATTGGGTGACCTCTGTGAATGGGTTGTTCGATCTCCCCAAAGGGGTTGCTACCTACAGGTTGAGAATCAGTATCTTACAGGATATTATAGATTGACATGTGCTCTTCAAAAATATGTTGGAATCCCAACCCCAGTGCCCACAGTGCTGTGGGTTATGCATTGAGCTGTTAACAGCTAGCTCAGTGGTTCAGGGCTTTAAACCAACAGCTGCTTCCAGGGAGAATAATGTGACTGCCTGCTTCCTCCCTATAGCGTCACCAAGAATTGGCATCTGCTAGATGACAGTGGTTTTTGGGTTTATACCTTTGGATATAATTTAATTTAGAATCATTTTTTTTTGTGCATCAAGGAAGCTGTTATCAATATAGATTGTATTCTTAAACCTAATTTCTTCTGAGTGGTAGTTTATGCTGAGTGATAAAAATGGCAGATCAAACTTCAAAACAAACAAACAAACAAACAAACAAACAAACAAACGCTAAACTCACTGCAACCCTGTCGGTCAGGATAGAATTGTCCTTGCCACTTTCCAAGACTGTACCTTTAGGGGAGTGGGAAATCCCGTCTTTCTCCCTCAGAGCAGCTGGTAGTTTCAAACTTCTGGCCTTGCGGGTGGCAGCCTAACTTGTAACCACGATGCCACCAGGGCAAAAGCAGAAATCGCGGAGATGGCCCCCATAGCACATCCATTTCGAATGTCTACTTGTGTCTTGTTTGTAAGTTCTTGGGGTGCAGTGGTTTAGCACTCTGCTGTTCAGCCAACTATTCTCAATTTGAACCCCACAGCTGCTCTGCGAGAAAACGACGTGGCCATCTGTTCCCATCAAGACTGGAAACCTTCCAGGGCCGTTTTCCTCTGTCCCATAGGATTGCTGTGACTTAGAAGGGATCAGCAGCAGTGCGGAGCTGATCGATATTATTGCCAGGTTTACAAGCAGTGGGTATGTGTTGAGACCCACTGAAGGGCACACGACAGCAACAACAAGCAGTGATCTCAATGTAAGCGCTGGCCACTATTTTTGTCAACCCGACACGATGATTCTTAAAGGAATTTCCCATACGAGCTTTTTATCAGAAGGAAAAGTTTGAATAGCATATTAGGTTATAAAGTCCCCTGGGTCTGTTTTCTTTACTGTACATGTGAGGATAAATCAACTCTCTGTTTCAAAGTAAGTATTAAAAGTTAGGGAAATGAAATTTATTGAGTATGATTCTTAACCTACTCTTCAACAAAGTCTTCTTGTCTTTTTGATGCTTAAAGAAACTTTTTAGAAAAGATGCTTGCTATTCAATAGATGTTTGTACAGAAAACAAAGATATACCAAAATGTATTCATGTTAAAATATTTTATTAAAAATCCCCTCTCCTTCTTATTAGCTGTAGTTTATGACTCTGCAGGGCTTGCTGTATAGATATGTAAATAAACTGTTTTCCCACCCCCAAATCTCAGTTTCAGTGCAGCAGGAATCTTCATTTTCCAGAAGCTTTCAAATATTTCCATTACATTTGGAATCACAGAAGTGCCTGACTTAATCACTTATAAACATATACATATCTTAGATTTAGAAAAAGCTGAGTGACCTGAAGTATCCATCTTTCTTTGTATAAGACTACTGTTACTATGGTGATTGCTGAATTAGAAGGCTGGCACTGTTGACTTTTGGCTCGTCCTAGGAGCTTAGAATAAGCAAGAAGTCAAGAAGGACTTTGTCTGTCTGATGCATCTTTCTAGCACAATCAATGCACTGCCCTAAGACCATATATTGACTTCTCTGGGAGAAGGAACAAAATAAACCAAATGTCCACCAGGCTGAACTTACTATACACCAATGAGTACACAGGAAATAAAAAGTAGTGTTTGAAATGCTATACTTAGATACATGGTAGCCAAACACAAGCCCACTGCTCTCAGGCTGAATCTTGCTCAGAATGACTTGACCCTGTAGGACAAAGAAGACTGTTCTGTGGGAATGTCAAGGCTGCAGATCTTTAAGGAAGCATGCACTGCTACATCTTTTTCCCGTGGAGTGGCTGGTGCATACAATAGTCCACATTTTGGTTCACCACCTAGCATTTTAACCATTGCTCTACTTTATACATGTATTTCATAGATAGCTGTTTAGATCTTGGTAAGATGACATCTGAAGCAAATATGAATACTAAACTGACATTTAACAGTCATCATAAAATATTTTAATTTTAGAAGTGATATTTGTGATAGTCATGTACTCATGTCAATTTCATGACTGGGAATGGAGGGGTGGAGTCTAGCTTGCCAATCAGGAGATAGCCAATGAGACCTCAGTCTGGGTTTGGCTTTCTCTGAGAATTCTGGGATATCTCACGATATTTCCCCCGTGGAAGAGAGAAACTATCAACTCAGTTGCTTGGAGACACTCTACTGACAAGACACAAAACTCAGTCCCTGGAAGACACTCTACTGACAAGACAAGATGGCAGAATAGACTCTGAGTCTTGAGGAGCTGGGGGAGAAGCCACATGAGCTTACCCTGATGGAACCAGACCTCTGGGGCCAAAGAAGCCACGTGAAGACTCCAGCCAGTGCTGAGATGCTTGGGAGGCCATGGGGAGATCACTGCCAGAGCTGAGATGCTTCTACTGCGATTGGATACACAAGACTCTGTACCCACTGGCCTGTGATTGTCCTGGTATCATTACATGTGCTTCGTGAGTCTGAAGAGGACAACTGGATTGGTATTGGACATATGGGCTAATATCAGACTTATGGACTTGAGCTGGACTGAGCTGGGATGCTTTCTCAATGTTCCATTCCTCTTGTATATAAACCTCTCCCTGATAAACATATGCGTGTTTGTGAATTTGTTTCTTTCGTCTATGTTCTTGCAGTTTACTGAGTTATATTCTGGAAACAATATGGGAAGTTAAAATTTTAATTATTTTGTTTGGATGCTGTCTTTGGTTATTACTATATGAAATGGCAAAAATGAATGTTGTTAATGTATATATTGAGCTCAGGAGTAAAAATTGCCATTTGCATGCATCAGAATCTATGCTGCTCAAGGAAAATGGTTGGCAAAGGTCAAAGTGGCTGACAGCATGGATCTGTTTTGATTTCTTCAGAGACCTAGTTGCATGTTTTTGTGTAAATAGAATAGTTTAGATAAGCTAAATATGGATTGAACTTAACTTTTTTTTGTTTTGTTTTGTTTTTCGGGGCATCACTGCCTTCTGGTGGTGGGAGTAGGAGGCCCAGCCTTTGCTCTTGTGGAGCCGCTGCTGGAATTGAACCTCCATCCCAGTGGGCCGCAGTCCCTCGCACAACCACTATGCCACCGGGGCTCAGCCAAACTTGACTGTTTTAAGAATTGAGTTTAGTATCTGATTCTATGTTGTTTATACTGATTTGTTTTTTTTTGGGGGGGGGCATCACTGCCCTCTGGTGGTCGTGGGAGCTACCCAGTCTTGCTCCCAGAGAGCTGCTGCTGGATTTGAACTGCCAAGCCAATGGGTCGCAATCCCGCACTCAACCACTATGCCACCGGGGCTCAGCCCCTATACTAATTTCTTATGTTTATTATTGTAGATATAAAGATGTATAGAACTGTTTATTGGAAAGTATGAAAATAGAGAGTTTGTAAATCTACTTGCTTCAAGGCATGAATTTGACCTCTAGATGGGTTTAGGACTCACCTTCAAAGACATCTCTGAAAAGATCAGCTGCACCCAGTGTTTGGAGTGCTCAGGATGCTTGCATTCTGAGAAATCTGCCTAAGGGCCAGGTTAACTGATTGAAGAAGGAGAAACTCTGTTTCATCTATTTTCAGAAGCTGGAAAAATATGGAACCATGAAGATAACTCCTTGCTGAGACTGAATGTTAAAGGAAACCTGTGGCAGATGGAAATGCTTGCTAGGTGTCCACTTGGATCTACTCTTTGGGTGGAAGTAGAAGAAATGCAGCAATAAAGAGACAGGTTGAGTTTGGCCACTGACACCTGTGGACTTGGTACACAGGAAATAGAGAAGGCGAGAGTGGATTGACTGGTCTGAAGTTCATGATCTAGCTTCAGAGGGCTAGACTTGTTGAGAATTTTTGATGGGACCATGGTCTAAAGGGAAGGCAACTGGTGGATACCCTGCTGAGGCTAAGTGAGACAGCCCACATTGAATTGACCAAAACCCAACCAGATGAAGAGAAGCTATTTGAGCCTGTGAACTAGTGCATATTGCTACAGACTTTATGGATGGCTTGTCCTGATTTGACTTTGCTTATGGATGCAGACTTAACAAGGTTCCAACTGGACTGAAGAATCTTCACATCAAAAATTTGACTGTTTCCTCAGAGTACTGGGTTGATGTAAGTGGGAATCTACAAATTGTGTATCCAAAATGGGGGAATAAAAGCATGAAGTAGTTGGCTTACAAACTCTCATAGGTGGGGGAATATATATTCATGGGTTATAGGATCAAGGTGTGGGTGTTACCTTACTGCAATTGTAAGTCATAGATTATTTTTTGTTTTGTTCACTTATAGAGTGTTATTTTTAAATGATGGTGGCACATGTTGAATTTTATGTATTTAGTTTTATCTTGTTAGGTACAGATATGATTTTATTGTTTGTTTGAAAATTACATATGATTACAGAGTTATGTAAAAGTGTGAAATTGACAAGGGGTGGTCTGTGGCAGTCATGTACTTGTGTCAATTTCATGATTGGGAGTGTCGAGATGGAGTCTAGCCTGTCAATCAAGAGATTGCCAAAGAAACTGCTGTCTACCTAGACTAACACAATATTAAACACAGCAATAAGCGCTATTATTTAACTACCTTCAAGCTTATCTTGTATTTTCATAGGAACTATAGGATTTAAAAAATAAGACCCAGTATACACACACACACACACACACACACACACACACACACATATATATATTAGACAACTGAGTCATATTTTCATGCAACTGTGCAGATACAGGCCAATTTGTTTTCTATTCATGATTATGTCATTTGGTTACATATAATGAATTATATTATAGGTTTTCAATTGACAGTTACCGTTAACATTTTTTTTTGGCATCACTGCCTCTGGTGGTCGTGGGAGCTACCCAGCACGGGATTCGAACCGCCAAGCCCACAGGCTGCAGTCCCGCACTCAGCCACCTACACCACCGGGGCTCAGCCCGCCTTTAACATTTTAAATTTCTCAGTTAGTGCATGTAGCAATCACCTACCCATTTCCTATCACTTGTACATCTGAGGCTTCCTCCATCCCAGTGCTTTATTCTAGCAAACAAATAAACAAGGAAACACATACGCACACACACACACACACACACACACACACACACACACACACACACACACCCATGCTGTGTTTTAGCAAACAAACAAACAAAAAATACAACCAAACTCCCTGCTATTGAGTCATTTCCAACTCACGGAAAGCGATAGAAACAAGTAGACCTGCCCTGTGGATTTCTAAGCTTGTCACTTTTTTTTTTGGGGGGGGCATCACTGCTCTCCAGCGGTGGGAGTAGGAGGCCCAGCCTCACTGCTGGAATTGAACCTCCGTCCCAGTGGGCCGCAGTCCCACGCACAACCACTGTGCCACCGGGGCTCAGCCCACTTGTAACTTTTTACAGGACTAGAAAGCCTCATCTTTCCCCTGAGGAGTGACTGGCAGTTTCAAGTTCTTGACCTTGCAGTTCACCGTCCAATGTGTAACTCGTAAATACCATCAGGGCTCCTTCCTTGGATACATATGAGTAAAATATCAGTTGTCAACAAGGGATATCAAGAGAAAAGGGGTGAGAAATAAAACATGAAATAATTAAGATTAAAAGGAAAAGTTTCAATCTCTACCCACTAAAGCATAGGTACCCAAACATATTTGGCCTACTGCCCTTTTTCAGGAAAAAAATAGAAAAAGAATCTCAGCATACACCTCCCCTCCCCACCGCACAAGAAAAACTATTTGTGCTATAGTCCACAATCCAGGATAAAGTGCAGGCATCTGTTTTTGTACAGCCCGCTTTGGGTTGTTCCAGCCTCCTCCACCTCAGGGGGCAATATCACCCACTTTGGAAAAGACAGCAATCAAAGAACTGCCAACATATAGAGTGTGTGGCTGTGGTCGTCAGGATTGATTCACTCTGTTGTGAGGTTTGAACGAGTTAGTTCTGTCATGCTTGTCTTCTTTTTGATTCTGAAATTCTCAAAGAAGTTGTTTCTCTCTACTAAAATCTTAAGAAATGAGCCCCCACCCCTTTTAAATAACAAACTAATACCCGGAGGACAGGACTAGAACTTTCTAGCCCCTCTGGATTTCCAAGACTGTCATTTTGTGTGTGTGTGTGTGTGTGTGTGTGTGTGTGTGTGGCATCACTGCCCTGGTGGGAGTAGGAAGCCCCGCCTTGCTCCTGGAGAGCCGCTGAGGGATTTGAACTGTCAACCCTGTGGGCCGCAGTCCCGCACACAACCACTGCGCCACCAGGGCTCAGCCAAGACTGTCAATCTCTTACAGGAGCAGAAAGTTCCCTCTTTCTCCCACAGAGCGGTTGGTGGTTTCCAACTGCTGACTTGGGGGGGGTCAAGCAGCCAAGCACGTGGCCCAGGGCTGCTATGAATTGCAATCAACTGGCTTCAGTGAAGCTTTGTCCCCACCCCTCCTTTTTGATAAATAACTAAAGCAAAAATAAAAGATAAAATCATCTTACAAACATCAAACTAGTTGTTAAACCATTAAAGTAGATTCCTGATTAAGAACCCAGGTCACATCAAGCGTTCTTAGGACTATATAGTGTTACTTCTTTCCATTCTCCCTCTAGTGGGCAGGAAATATTTTTTAAATGAAGCATTGAATTTTTTTTTTAAATGTTGGATGTGTAACGAAACAAAGATCCATCTCTTTTAAAATTTAAAAAATACGAAAAAAAATTTTAAAAATACGAATCTATTTCAGAATCATTAAAGAAGATGCTTTTATTTCTTTCTAGGTGTAATAATGGATCCTTGAATGTTGAAGATGTTCTTACCAGCTTTGACAATACAGGAAATGTTTGTAAGTTCTATGCCCAGTATATAGAAATATGCGTCGTGTTTTTAAAAGCAAATGTATAATTTTATGATTATTATCTGTACTGATGCACATATGCTAAATATCAATCTACTTACCTTACTTTTGCCATCTGTACTTGCACGATAAGACATATCTCCTAAACGGGACCCGCTTGTACATTCTGTATTTGGTGCGTATGCGTGCCAGAATGTAGGTCACAGGAACAATGGATTCTTTGATAAGTCCCTTTTGTTGCTTGTTCCCACTGTGACCTCAGTTCCTCCTGCAGAGGGTCAGTCTTCTCTTTGCTGAGTTTGGGATGCTTACTTTTCTGGTCCCTGTTTTGTCTGAATAATGCCAGATCATGTTTCTTTGGTGCTGATATATGTTAACACTAGAGTGTTTTTTGTTTTATGTGGTATTATAGTAGGACAAAGTTTTTTGGCTTTTCACCCAGCATCTGGATAAGTCGTAAAAGATTGCTGTAATGCATTGCTATTTAATGAAGGTGTATTTCCTAGCTCAGTTCAACAAATGCCTTTTGAGTGCTTGTGCTAGTCAGATGCATACTCTGTAGTTAACTTCGAAAGACAGATAAACTATTATAAAGTAATGCCATAGAGTGAAAGAAATCTGGTAAGAATAGCTTTCTGGTACTGAGTTGAATTGAAAACAAAATTCGCTGCCTTTGAATTGGACCCAACTGTGAGAGAGGGTGGAACTGCCTTTGTGGATTTCCAAGAGTTTGATTCTTTACTGGAGTAGAAAGCTTCATCTTTGATTCTTGACTGGAGTAGAAAGCGTCTTCTCTCTCCGCAGGAGTGGCACTTGCTTTCAGCTGGTGACCATGTGTTTAGGAGTCCAAACTCATAAGCCACTGCATCGCCAGGGCTCCTACTGAGTTGAACAGCGTACCCTAATAGGAGCTGTGCACACCTTCATAACTGCTACGTGATATATTTGCCACAAAATATTATACTATCAGTGAAAAATGTTCATTTTTGAGCATGAAAATAGTACTCATTTTTTCTCAAAGGAAAATTCAGAACTCTAATGACTTACTGTTCTAACAAAAAGTTATACTTTATTACCAATTTTGCCTTATGAAATGTTCTCCAATTTTAGGCCTGTGTAGACTAGTGTCCAGTGATAATTTGGCAGTAATTTTACCCATGTGGTAACAAGCTGTTGACTGTATAGAAAAGTGCTTATGTACTTTTGTCACTAAAAGAGCCCCCACTCACTGCCATGGAGTCGATTCTGACTCTTTGCAGCCTACTAGACAGGGTGGGGCTGCCCCTGTGGGTTTCGGGGGCTCTAAGCCTAATCTTTCTCGTTTGGGGTGGCTAGTGCATTGCAACTGTTGCCTTTGTGGCTAGCAACCCATGAAGGAATATATAAATGTCCTCAAATTACCCTCAAGTGCTTCAATCATTGTAGTTCTCTTTGTCGTGAATAGAGATTTGTATTTTTACTATCTATACACTGGCACTTATTTGTCACTCCCCCTAACTTAGGCATGACATGATTTTCTTCAGAACCAGAGCAAGGGCTGGTCCGGTTGTGCTAATGGCCACAGTGGAAATAATTCTTCTTTAACTTGACATAGCTATAACTGCTGGTGACATGGTCGCTGTGCCTTGGGCTGCTCACCACAAGGTCATCAGTTTGAAATGGCCAGCTGGCCCATGGGAGAGAGGCGAAGCGTCCTACTCCTACAGAGAGCTGCTGTCTCAACAACTCACCGAAGGAGCTCTACTTTGCCCCCAAGGGCTGCTGGCGGGGCAGGGGATTTACTTGTGCTGGCAGTGTGTTTGGGCTTGGTTTTGTTAAATCAAGCCAGGCTTTTGTATGCATGGTTTCACAACCAGATCCTAAAAGGTAAAATGTAAAATAGTTGACTCAGTAGTGTACACAGTATTTCCTTGAATGGATCAATATAACGTAGGGCCACTAGCTGGCAGCATTATATAAAACAAAATTATGTTCCTAAAGGTTTAAGTGATTATCTTAAATCATTGTTTCAAAGTCCTTGAACCTATCGACTTGTCTCATATCTCCAAGTTATTCTTGCGTTCATCAATGTACAGATTGCTAATGAAGAGTAAAATTTCCCCCTAGCTGTCTATTCCTTGAAGAAAGCTTTGCGACTTTGGAATGAGATCCATCGACACTTCCTCATAGGCAACTTCTCTCTTCTCCATGAGTCTCAGTCTCTTCCAACTCTCAGAAGGGGGGTGATGTGTGTGAAGTGGATGGTACACTTGATTGCTCCTTTTGCACCCTCAGACAGTGGGAGTTATGTGCTGTGACTCATGGTGGGGAGCCCCGAAATGTCTTCCTGTTTCTTTCTAAGGAAGGAAATAATGTTATTAAGGACTATTCTTATGTTTTAAAATAAATTATTTTAAATGAACTAAATAAATACAGTGGGAAAACACTTTGGTCCCCGAAATGTCTTCCTGTTTCTTTCTAAGGAAGGAAATAATGTTATTAAGGACTATTCTTATGTTTTAAAATAAATTATTTTAAATGAACTAAATAAATACAGTGGGAAAACACTTTGGTTAAATTGCCAAGATAATAATTTGTTAGAACCTCTTATTATCAGTATGTTATTAAGATCTTGAATGTATCGAGTGGTCACAAGGAAGGGATGAGCCCGTCAGGGTGCAGTATAGCACTGATGAAACATGCAGCTTTCCTCTCGTTCTTTAATGCTTCCTCCGCCTATCATGTCCCCAATTCTACCAGACAATTCCAGCTTGACCAGAGCAAATACGCTGGTACACATAAGAGCTGGAAACACAGGGAATCCAGGACAGATGAACTCCTCAGGACAAATATGAGAGTAGTGATACCAGGAAAAGGGCAGGTGAGGGGAGGAAAGGGGAGCCGAACACAGTGACCTACTTGTAAGCCCCTCCCGGGGGGATGGACAACAGAAAAGTGGTTGAGAGAGACATTGGTCAGTATAAGACATAAAAAAAAAACTATCAGGGGTATATGAGGGAGTGAGAGATTGAGTAGGGACAAAAATTAGCTGATACTAAGGGCTCAAGTAGAAAGAAAATGTTTTGAAAATGATGATGGCAACATAAGTACAAATGTGCTTGACACAATGGATGTGTGTATGGATTATGATAAGAGCTGTAAGAGCCCCCAGTAAAATGATTTTAAAATAATAAAAAATAAAGAGTAAGAAAACCAAAAAATCCAATCAGCCTTGAATAGATTTCCTAGCTATAGAAGTGGTGATATTAAACAGAATACTTGGGCGTGGGGGTATAGAATATCAAAGGCATAAATCTGACCTGAAACTGTCAGTAGATCCCCCTATAATGCAGGCTGACACCTGATCTGGTTTCCATATTTTTCATTTGTATCTCTTGTTTGGTTTTGGTTTTGATTCATAATACAGTGTATCTCAGAGGTATTATGTCAATGGAGGTCACTCCCTTGAGGCTGTGTCATATGCTTTTTTATTTTTAGTTTACGGAACCCAGGGTTGTTGAACCCAGCAAGTAGAAGGGATTTGGGCAGAAGGGCAGGCACAGTGATGTGGGGGTTGGGGGTGGGGGTAAGTGGGAGACGATGGCAAGTAGTCCAAGAAGAGAAAGAATGGTTAGAAATCGATTGTGGTAGCAATTATACAGTTCTGCTTGACATGATTGAAATACGGAATGATATATGTATTAAATTCCAAACTAATGAAAAGAATAAAAGAAAAGAAGTACTATGACGATAATACTTTTCCTGTAGCTAAAAGAAAAAAAAAAGAGGTGGTGACAAAAATTTAGGACAACCTTGATTTAAAACATATTGGTTGGTATAATTTTTATATTTTACTGATGTTATTTTAAAGGAAAGCTGTATCCTTATATCTTATTGAATGATAACTTGGTAAAATTCTACCCATGTAAATACTGACTAAGCATATTTAGTTTAAATTACTTTATCAGGGGCTCATACAACTCTTATCACAATACATACACGCATCCATTGTGTCAAGCACATTTGTATATTTGTTGCCATCATCATTTCAAAACATTTTCTTTCTACTTGAACCCTTGGTATCAGCTCATTCCCCCCTTCTCTTCCCTCTCCTCCCCCCCATGAACCCTTGATGATTTATAAATTATTATTTTTTCATGTCTTACATTGACCCTCCCTTCACCCACTTTTCTATTGTCTGTCCCCAGGGAGGGGAGTATATGTCGATCATTGTGATCCGTTCTCCCTTCCTCCCCCCACCTTCCCTTTACTCTCCTGGTATGGCTATTCTCATTATAGGGGCTTATCTGACTAAATATTTTATAACCTCTATTTCAAGGCATAAAGTGATTCAAGGTTGAAAAGTGATCTCTCACTATGTCTCAAGTTTTTGATTTGATGCCAATAGGGATATTAGGTTGCGTTTGTGACTAGAGAAGCCAGCAGAGGGCGCCACAACCATTCTATCTCACAGCATAGTATAATCGAAATACATAACAAATTGCAAGTTTTCACCCTGTAATCATATAAAGTTGTGTGTTGGAACATTTCCATTTGATTCATTTCTAATACATTAGACAATTTGCTAATATTAAGCATGGGTTTTCGTGGCCAAGTTTTGAATATAATTAGTGTGGTTCACTTTTAATGTCAATTTAATTCGTTTAACTTTTAGCTTTAACTGAAGGGATACTATTGATCTTGCTAATGTTGCTGTTGAGTGAAAGTTCTATGTATTAATGTCAGCGTGTAAGAGGCTACTTTGGTAGTATGCTAGAAGATAATGAGAATGCAGGGAAAAGTTTCTTTCTCTTACTGGATAAACCAACAGATGAAATTACTATTTTTTTTTAAGGCAAGTTTCAGGTTCATGTTATTTACTGATAACAGAAAATAGTATCTTGATAAGAATATTTTATAGTTACAAAAATGTAGCATACAAATGGGTATGTCTAGTAAACACCATAGTCATAATTTAATGTAGCCATTGATCACAATTTTGAGGTAATTAAAAAAATTAGGTAATGCTTGTATTCCTCTAGATGGTTTCATTCTTTTTTTTAATTTAATTTAATTTAATTTTTTAATTTTATTGGGGGCTCTTACAGCTACTACAACATTCAGTACATCATTTGTATCAAGCACATTTGCACACATAGTTCCACATACATTTCCCAATATTTTCCACTTGAGCCCTTGATACAAGCTCCTTTAAAAAAAAAAACAACCTCCCCTTTCCCTTCCCCCCCCTTTTTACCCTTCCCCCCCTTTTTAGATAGTTTCATTCTTCATGTACTAGAAACTAGTCTCTATATTTACCTGCATTGTTTAGAAGACTTGTATGTTCTTTTTTTTTTTTTTTCTTGGGGGGTGGGCATCACTGCCTCTGGTGGTCGTGGGCGCTACCCAGGGCCGCTCTTGAGAGCCACCGCTGGATTTGAACCGCCAAGCCCGCGGGCTGCAGTCCCGCACTCAACCACTTACGCCACCGGGGCTCAGCCCGACTTGTATGTTCTTAAATGTATGTATGCTCTGCAACAAAAATTTGAGATAGAAACCCTTCATAGTTTGAATTCCTTTGTGTCTGAGAAATGAGAGCGAACCTCATGCAGAATGGATCATTTCTGCATGATCTCATTGCTGTGCAGTCTGTGACTGCATGTTTTGCATGTATTCGCTGGGAGAAAGGCGGGGTGCTTACTCCTCTGCAGACTGGCAGGGGCATGTCTCTTCTCCCTGTGCGACAGGCTCGTGTCACTTGGCATCGTTTAAAGGGTAATGTGTTCGATTGCACTTTTGGTGGCCTATGTTAATGTTTGCTTTTTTGAAAAACAAACTTATTTAAAAGCCAAGCTCTCTTTGGAGCTTTTCACTCTTTTTCTACTGTTTTACTTTATTTCTTGCCTCTATTTTAATTAAAAGATCATTTTCTTGGGGGCTCTTGCAGCTCTTACAGCAATCCATACATCAATTGTATCAAGCATATTTGAACATAGGTTGCCATTCTTATTTTCTACACATTTATTTTCTATTTGAGCCCTTGGTATCAGCTCTTCTTTTTTTTCTCCCTCTCCCCCCCCCATGACGCCTTGATAAATTATAAATTATTATTTATTTCATATCTTATATTGCCTACAGTTTCTGTTGTTCATCTCCCGGTGTGTGTGTGTGTGTGTGTGTGTGTGTGTGTGTTGGTGGTGGTGGGGTGTGTGGTTATCATTGCAATTGGTTCTCCTTCCCCTTCCTCCTCTCCCTACCTTCTTCCCCCTACCTTCCTGGTATTACTAATCCCATTCCTGTTCCTGCAATCCGTTTGTTGTGAGCGCTTATCTGTTCCCATGTCCATTCTCCATTCTAGCCTGCAGTGAAAGTCGGGACTGGGGTCATGATAGGGAGGTGAGGGAGCCTCAGAAACTAGAGGCATATTGTGTTTCTTTGGTGTTATACTGAGCCCTGGTTGGTTCATCCTTTCCTTGTGACCCTTCTGTGAGGGGAGGTCCCATTGTCTATAGATGGGTTTTGGTTCTCTGCTCCAAACCCCCTCATTCTCAAAGTTGCTGCTGTAGTGAGCCTGCTTCCTTCAGAGCTATCCAAGCTGCTGGCTGGAGAAGTGGCGTCTGCTAGTGCTGAGAAAGCATCTGGCTTGGCAGGGGAGAACACAGGGTGGCAGCCTGCATGCAGGTGAGCTGTTTCTGCGTCTCTCAGCATGCACTGCAGTGTTCTGCTTCAGTTGTTGCTCTGGCCAGAAAGAGACTCTTTCCCAGAGCTTCTTTGGAACTCGGGGCCTCTTAGCCAGAGGAGCCATGCCATTTCATGCCTCTTACAATCATCTTCCCTTTTTCAGGTTGTCTCTTGCATCCACCCAAGGGAACTTTTAGATGTAATTCTCCTCAGGATATCAGATTGGGATCCTGCAGTCTACAGTATAGAATTATTTGGTATTATAAAGGTTCATCAGTGCTTGGGGGTATAATATTTATTTACAATTTTACCGTGCAGCATGCATGGTTCGGTATGAACAAATGAGAACAAATGAACAAATGAACAAATGAACAAATGTGGTGTAGTGGTTACACGTTGGGCTGCTGGCTACAAGGTCGGCAGTTCAAAACGACCAGCCATGGAGGGAGGAGATGAGGGCCTGCTGGAAAATGTATTCAAACCAATAGGTCATTGGGCCTTTAAACCAAGCAAGCAAGCACAACCTGCAGCCTCACTAAGGGAGGAACATGGGGCTTTCCACTCCTCTCAATGGCTACAGTCTCAGGAACTCAGCTTTCCTGCCCTTTTAGGCCCCTGTGAGTTAGCATCGACGTTGTAGCAGTGAGGGCTTCTTCTTGTACCATATATGCAATATCATATGTAAGAATCTGTAAAGGACAGGATGTCAACGGTTCTTATATATCATTACCATAACCTAGTATCAGTCTGAATTCTTGCCTGTTGTCATAGTTTCAGTGTCGGGAATGTATAACTAAGACCCCCTTCTGCCTTTCTTTGCTTCCCCTCCCCTTTATCCTGGCTGAGCTACTTGAAAAGGCTTCAAAGAAATTTGTGGAGATAGTTTGTTATCATTTACTTCCGTTTTACCGTAAATGTTTTAAGGCCCCGTAATATGGGGGAGGAAGAAGGTCTAGTCCCAGACACTCACGGGCTCCTTCCGCCACCTCGTGCTCTCCCTGATAGGGTTCTCGGAGTTGACAGCAACCACACGGCAGTGAGCTTGCTGTGGGAGGAGCCTGTAGCAGTGGGGGTGCACACTTAAGACGAATCAAACAGTTGTCCTGCAAAGGGCAGCATTTATCCAAGGAAAAAGTCAGAAGAATCCAGAAAGAAGGAGGCTTGGAAACAGGCCACACAGGGAGGCAGTGCGATAAGTGATGTCATGCTGTGGGGCGGACCATCAGTGGCATGAAACAAGATGTGTGTATGGATTATGGAGCAGAAAAATGATCTACTCTGCACACCATAACTCATTCACAATAAAAAAATTAAAGGGAAAAAAATGTTACAATGAACAAAAGTGTAGCATGGTTCCAGTGTAGAAATAAACACACAGATCAATGTTTTGAAATGGAAGGTGCTGTAAGGCACAGGCCGGTGGAGATTTAGCATAAGATGAAGACGGCATTTCAGTAAGAGTAAAGGATGGATTTTCAATAACTATTATTGGTTCCATTGACCAGGAATTTGTAAAGGATAATAAAGTTGATTTCTTTATACTATATACAAAAGAAATTTAAATTGTGTGGAAGATTTCATTAAAAAAAATCTTAATCCTTCCAAATACTTCAAACTCTAATTGCAACCCAAGTCCTATGAATTATAAGGTTGAGCAGATTGACAAAGTAAAGATCTAGAGACAGTCTATTCAAAAGCAGCATCAACTATATTGAAAGACAAATAATAAACTGATAATTTATGAGATAGGTGCTTTCTATGCAGTCAAAGATGTATTCTCTTTATTGCATAAAGAGCTCACATGCATCAATAACAAACACAGACAACCTAAAAATCCATAAGAAAAAGTTAAAACATTGACAAAAATCAGGAATTTCACAGAAGAAATACCAATGCTCTCCAAACACGTGACATAATGACCAGTAATTAAGGAAATGCAATTCAAACAGTGAGATAGAATTTTTGCCTACCAGCTTAACAGGAATGGCACGAAAGAAGCAAACTGGCGTCCCTCATGTTGTGATGAGGCGGCGATCCTGTTGACCAGAGGTTGGCGGCGTGGTTCTACTGCAAGAGCCCTGGGAACCAGCTTCTGCAAAGCCAGAGATGGCGCTGCACTCAGTGGGCCGCAGGAGTCCTCCGGCAGGCACCAGCCCCCCTCCAGGGAAAGCGGACAGAAGGACACACAGCGTAGGTGGTTTAAGGAGTGACCTCTAGGACAATGGACATTCCTATCTACTCTTGATGGATTCTACTTTTCCAGCAGTAGTTTGATGGAATCTGCTCCCTATTTTTAAGTGTTCAAGCCTTGTAACTAGTAATTCTCTTTCTAAAAAGTAAGGAACCAAGTTTGCAAAATTGAGTGTCAAAGGGTCTCTTTGGGCTGCTAGGCATAAGGACTACAATTCAAACGCCTCCGCTGCACAGCAGGAGAAGCTGAAGCTTTGTGTTCCCGTGAAGGTTTACAGCCTTGGAAACCCAAGGGGGCAGTTCTATGCTGCCCTATAGGCTTGGTAGGAGTGCTCACTGGATTGACATGGGATGATGGTGGTGATGTTGGATAAGGATTGGACAGCTCATTGCAAGGTCAGGGGTTCAAATTGACTAGCCACTCCATGGGAAAAAGATATGCTGCTCCTTTACAGATAGATGTACAGCCTCAGAAACCCCGTCCAGGGCCCCCGTGAGTTAGAATTGACTCAATGGCAGTGAGGGCATGACTCATGTTCAACGGCAGACTAGTCCCTATCCACTGCCCTGCCCGCCAAGCTCCTTTACATCGTAGCACTGTGAGAAAAAAAAGAGCAATTCATTTTATGTTAGAATAGACTGTTTTTAAACAGCCCTTTCCTTCCAAGAGCTTACAGCTTGTTAGCAGTTATTAAATTCGTCTGCCTACATGCTTTGGAGATTCGGATCAGTGGTTCTCAACCTTCTTAATGCCTTGACCCTTTCACACAGTTCCTCATGTGGTGGTGACCTCCACAGCCACACAATTATGTTCGTTGCTACTTCATCATTGTCATTTTGCTACTGTTATGAATCAGGCGACCCCTGTGAAAGGGTTGTTCGACCCCCAAAGTGGTCATGACCCACAGATTGAGAACCGCTCAATCAGATCATTTGAGCCCCACACTAAGTATGTGTGGTAGAAGGCAAAGAGGTCAAAAAGTCACACCAGTGGGAAACGATTGAACTAGGTAATTTAGAACGTCTCATAAAAAAAAAAAAACAAGCTAATCCATGCATTGTGTGGCAGTATGCAGGAGTCCTAGTAAATAGTGCTCCATTTGGTTCTTAGTCCCTTTTGCAAATCACCATGGGCATACCATCTTTGGTTCCATATTCTGTGTTGCTAACAGTTTCTGGAGGTTAGGTTAGGCTGTTAGACAGTAGCTTTCCTGGCCAAGTGTCTCCAGCTGCCTGACTTCCTAGCTCTATAGTTGTCAGGGCAGAGTTTCCTTTGGCTCAATATTGGGTAAGTGTGGCTTGAAGCCAAGAAAAGAATCCTCCTGCTATGTTGCATTTGTTCAGGAATCCTGGTTAAAAACTCAAGTGCTGCTAGAAAGGCAGGGCTTCAAACTCCCCTCCTGACTGTGTAGGTGAGAAAGTCTGGGGTTTGATCCAGTAATATTTTTTCTACTATGGAGTCAATCCCGCCTCACAGTGACCCTCTGTTGGGTTCGAGGCTTTAAATCTTTACAGGCGTGGACTGCCTCAATCATCTCCCGAAGAGTGGCTGGTGGGTTTGAACCACCGTCCTTTCAGGGAACAGTCCGATGCTTGTCACCTCCACTAGGGGACCATCTCTTACAGATGACAGTCTATGAGACCCCCAAGTCCTGTAGCCTCGCTCTGAGTCAGAATTGACTGGGTGCCACACAACCCATTTATTAATACTATTTACTTTGGAAGGGATGACATGAAAAAGAACACTTAGAATCCATCTCTTTTCTGTTCATTAAACACTATGCATATGTACTTGAGAGAGAAACCGAGGAGGTGGAATGGTTATCTTAGAAGAGAAGTTGCTACTATTGTGAGGAAAGGCTGAAATGAACCTTTTGAGACTGATGACGTGTTCACGATTTAGTCAATGCAATAAGACCTGCAAGGTAATGCATGTCTTTGTCAAAGAACTGCTCATTTGCCTGTATTTTAATATCTGAAGGCCTGCTCCTAATTAGGTGCCCCAAATTTTAGCAGAAGAGATGCCAAGCAAGGGCTTTTTTTTTTTTTTTAAATTGAGGCAGTCCTGAATATTCTGCTTCCTTTCAAAGAGCTACCATTTCTTTGGCATGCCCAGCAACATTTGTCATAAACGGTGTGACTATAGGTCCATTTTATTCTCAACAGCATGGCAAGCTGTAAGGAAGCGCCAGCGCAGGGAAAGGTGGCTTGCCGAAAGATGCCTACCTAGGGCGTGCTTGCACAGGCGCCTGTGAGCTTTCTGTGGCAGCCGTGCAGGAAGACAGCACTTGCCCAGTGTGGTGAGAGTGGCGCTGTGAAAGTTCACCGTGGGAACTCAGACAAAAAGCGGCACTCAGAGGGCCCAGAAATCATTTTGGGCAAATGGAAACGACCTCTACCCCATCCGGTGGATTGCGTGTGCCTCAGAGGAGACTGATTAAAGGTCACTGGAAAGCGAGTTCTTGAGGGGTTTTGAAAGGGAGTTGACAATCTAATGGAGTGGAGATTTGGAGAGAGTATGAAAAGGAAATACATTTTCTTTTAATCGTTTTAAGCCAAATGTGAGTTTTGATGTGTTCCAGGCTTTTTTTTTTTTCCCTTTTTCTTTTTGAGAAGTGCTGATTGCAAAAATAATGTTATAGTCATTGTGATTTCTATTTTTATATCTTCCTTTCTCTATGAACTCAATGCAGTTCTCAATCCCTTGGTATTTAAAAAGCTGCCTTCACAAACATAAGCAACACAAAGAAATCTCAGTTAAAATGATATTCTTTGGCAAAATTGTTTCAACAGTAGGTTTTCCACAAGAGACAGATACGGATTTAGGGACAATTGTATAATCTGTATATGGAACCCTCTTATGACTGCACATCATGACACTTGACGATGGAAAGAGTTTAGTGTGTGTGTTTATGTGTTATGTCTTCCTACACATGTTCTCTCCCCTTCTCCTTGCCCCTCCATCCTCAGCTCTGAACCTGAATATTGCATTGTACTCTGGGGAGTTCATGGAAGGAGGAAGAGAAAAATGCTGGTTGCCTGTATGCGTGACTTTGAAAATGTAGACATGTTTTGTATAGTATAGGTGCTTGGTCATTCTCATTTACTGGAACCCGTGGAATCTTCTGTCTTGGTGACAAAGTGAAGGTTTGTTTCATCCAGGTCATAGGATCTGACTAGAAGGTGTGGTCGAGCCCAGACTTAGAACTTATACAACAAGCCCACTTGGAAGAAGCACACCCGCCTGTGTGTGTGATCATGAGATGTCGCTGGGTTTGGGTAAAAGGCTTCAGAAGTTTCAAGACAGATAAGCAAACAAAAAAACCCACATTATTGAGGACAAGGGAGGTCTCCACAGCCTCTCTGTAGAAAATGGGACATCGCCTCACAGAGGGGTCTCCAGGAAGGGGTGAGTCGAGAAGGGCACTGTAAAGCAACGAGGAAACACAATACTTTTCTGGTTCCTCGAGGTTTCCTTACCTCCCACTATCATGACCCTCATGCTGCCTCTCACTCTGGACTAGAACAAAGCATATACACAGGTACAGATAAGACATAAGAGCTCACGACACATGGAATCTAGGAACACGAGTAGGAATAGCCATACCAGAAGGGCAGGGGGAAGGTGGGAGGGGAGGAAGGAGGAACCAATGATGGTTATCAACAGGTCACCAAACCCGCTTCCCCCCAGTGGGCGGGTGGGAGAGAGAGGGGAGACGACAAGCAACAGAAACCATGGGGGAAGGGAGATAGCAATTGGTGTGAGATATGCGAATAATAATAATAATTCATTATTTATCAAGGGACCATGAGGGTGATGAAGAGGAGTTGAGATCAAGGGCTTAATAGAAAATAAATATGTAGAAAATAATGATGGCAACATATTACAAATGTGCTGGATACAATTGATGTGTGAATTGTTACAAGAACTATAAGAGCCCTCAATGAAATAATGAAAAAAAGCTATACAACTACAAAAAGGATCATTTTTAATTGTGAGGTGCTCTAAGAGTGACATACAATTTGATTAATCCTTGACTTTGATTCTTGATATTTGACAACTTAATCAATTTAGTGGGCATAGGTTGGACAGGCGTTATGAACAATTGAGAAATGGCATGTGTTTATATAAACCAAAAGCTCTCTGCTTGTTCCCAGGGTCATTTTAAAAATAAAAGTTGTTGAAATTACAAAGAGCTTAGGAGACTGATTCATATTGCCCTCTTTGACCTATCTTTATTTTATAGCATAGTCCTCAATGAAATATTCCGTTGTGGCAAATTTCTGTCAATCTTTTTCCTGAAAAAAAAAATAAAGAAAGAATTTAACCCCCTTGATTACTGGGAAAACATCTTGTAAACCATAGACCCCATGATTCACTCTGAATATGATATTATGTCATTTGGTGACAAATTCTATGTCACCAAAAAGTATTTTGGTGGGGAGTACTGATCTTGCCTCCACAGAAACTGGAGTGGGAGAGCAGTTCCTACCACGAAAGACACAACCACGAGGACAGCGTGGATGTTTGGAAGGATGCAAGAAAAGAGAGAGCTACAGGGCCAGATGCAACCAGAATCAGATTGACCCTATCCCTAGAAGTGGGTGTGGCAGAGAGCAGGTTGGGGGAGGGGCCAGCATGCCACACCCTCAGGGACAAAGACAAGAAGGGAGGAAGAGGAAGAGAGCTGGTCTAGTCCCCATGCCAACATATGATGCTCAGAGGACTACACCCCTCTGGGGACCTAATGGGTCACAGAAAGGATTGGGCAAACAACAACAGGACAGGCCACACTGGCTCCCTACTGAAGCAGACAGCAACACAGGACACTTCAGGAGTCACATGGTGGGGAAGCATTGCGGACAGAACGCCCCCCAAAAAAAAAAAATCTAACGGAATCAAGAAGAGAGCACTCCTGGTCAGAGTCAGGAGTAAAGAATGACAGGTCAAATGGTGTCTGGGGGGCATGGGAGAGGGGAGGAGAAGGGGGGTATGGACAGGCTTGAGGTGGGGGAGAAACAAATGGTCCTATGGAATCTATGCAAAGTAGGGTGTGGGAGGTCTGGTAGGGATTAAGCAAGGATAACGAATCTGTGAGGAAGCACTGAAATGCCAATGAAGGTGGAGCATGATGGTGGGACAGGAGGAAGATGGAAGGAAATAGAGAAAAGAACTAGAAGGCAAAGGGCACTTGCAGAGGTCGAAACATAGGTATGGCCATACACAAATACAATTATCTATTATAAGGAGGGAATAAATTTAAGAACATATCTATAGGTCAAATACTGGGGTAGCAAGTGGACTTTGGGCCCTCATCCAGGTGTTCCCTCAATGCAAGAACACTTTGTTCTATGAATCTGGTATTCCATGAGACTCACTGGCCAAACATGATCACTGAAGTAAAATGGGTGCATAAGCAAATATGGTGAAGAAAGCTGATGGTGCCCAGTTATCAAAGAATATATCGTCTGGAGTCTTAAAAGCAAGAAGATAAACAATAGACCATTTACCTGAGAAGAGACCACACACACACAGAAGAAGCACAACAGCCAGCGTGGCAACAAGGTGGTGAAAGGTCTAGGCAACAGACATCAAACGGGGTGGGGGAAGGGGAGACATATATCACTGTGTGCACACAACCCCAAGGTGCCCACTGACAACATGTGGGTGCATGAGCAAGAGTGGTGAAGAAAGCTGATGGTGCCCAGCTATTAAAAGATATAGCATCTGGGGTCTTAAAGGCTTGAGCATAAACAAGTAGTCATCTAGCTCAGGAGCAACAAAACCCACCATAAAAGAAGCACACTTGCTTGTGTGATCATGAGGTGCTGAAATAATCAGGTATTAGGCATCAAAGAATAAAAATAAAAATCAACAGACCAATTGACTCCTGATATGATTGCTGAAGACAAATGGATACAGAGGCAAACAAAGTAGAAGAAACAATGGTGCCCAGCGCCCAAATGACTGAATGCCTGGAGTCTCAAAGACCTGAAGATAAATGAGTCAATGTTCAGCGCAGAAACGGCAAAGTCTACATGGAAGAAGCACACCAGCAAGTGTGATCAAGAGGGGCCGAAGGGAGTTGGTATCAAAGAACATGAATCACTTCATTATGAGTGAGGGGGAGAGCAGGGTGGGGACCTAAGGCCCACTGGTGGGCAATTGGTCACCCCTTTACAGGGGAGTCATGGGGAGGAGACTAGACTAGTCAAGGTGCAGCTGGGCAGTGATGATGCATACAAGTTTCCTCTAGTTTCTGAAGCCTTCCTCCCCCCCCAACCATCATGGTCCCAACTCTACCTTGCAAATCCGGATGGACTGAAGAAGGTACACTAGTGGAGAGGGGAGCTGGAGATATGGGAAAACCAGGATGGATGACCCCCTTCGGGCCAGTGGTTAGATTGGAACTGCTAGATGGGTGGAGAGAAGGTGGAGTAGAGAGACGGAACCAACTGCAAGGAACACATAACCCCCTGTCTGGAGAACGGGCATAAGGGGAGTGGGTTGAGGGAGGTGTTCAGCAGTGTAAGATATGCCAGAACAATAATAATCTATAAAGTATTGAGGGTTGATGGGGGATGGAGAGCAGGGGAAGAGGGGAGGGGATAGAAAAGCCGATACCAAGGGCTCAAGGGAAAAGGCGGACATTTGGAGAATAATGACAGCAGTGGACATGTGAAGGTGCTTGGCACAGTATGTTTATTTATGTATTATAAAAAATGATGTACAAGCCCCTAATAAAATTATTTTTAATTAAAAAAAGTTTCTCTAGTTCTTAAAGCCTTCCTTCCCCCAAATATCATGGTCCCATGGTCCCAAGTCTACCCTACAAATCCAGATGGACTGGAGAAGGTACACTAGTAGAAAGGGGAGTTGGAGATATGGGAAAACCAAGAGAGTAAGATTAGTGCTGCTGGATGGGTGGAGAGAAGGTGGGGTAGAGAGATGGAACCAGCTGCAAAGATAAACACATAAGCTCCTAGTGGAAGAATGGGAATCAAAGGAGTGGGTTGGGGGAGAGGTCGGGCAGTGTAAGGTATGACAAAACAATAATAATTTATAAAGCATTGAGGGCTGGTAGGGAAGGGAGAGCAGGAGAAGAGGGGAAAGGATGGAAAAGCCGAATCAGGGGCTCAAGAGGAAAGGTGGATGTTTGGAGAATGAGGACAGCAATGAACATGTGAAGGTGTTTGGCACAGTTTGTTTATTTATATATTGTGAAAAACGATGTACGACCCCCAATAAAATGATTTTTAATTAAAAAAAACCTCAAGTCTTAAGTGTCTTGATTCAATGTCATGAAGACAACACGGTGTGTAAACAGTTGTTCTTAGCATTTCCTTCTGCCTTCACCCCCCAGCCCCAGCCCCTTTCACTACCACTTTACAGGGCACTGTGTCTCTACCTCCTCATTGCTAAACAATCAAACTTGAGAAAATTCCAATTCTCATATTTATCCTAAAAGAAGTCTTTTCTTCTCTCTCCCTCTCCATTTCTTTTACTTCATTGTGGGATCTTCCTTAGGGGGTGAGAGACCAAGGCGCGTAGCCTAGAGGGGAAGGGAGAGATGGTAGCCCACCAGTGTCTTAAACTTAACGTGTATGGCCTTGTTTGTCTGTCATGGACCCAGTTTATACTTGTTTTTTCTTAGTGAAATTATTGGTAGCGCTTCCTTTCACGCTCAGAAGTGTCCTGTTGTAAATGATACATTTTATGTCTATCACCAGAAGGCAAGGGAAGAAAGATTAGAAGCTAATATTACTTATTGGAATCCAGTTACACCTTTTTATCCCACACAATACCTTGTACAAGGCCCAACCCAAGTATCGTTCAGTACACATGCATCGATTCATTTGACCGTCTAGTCACGCTCAGGCCAAGGTATTGATTCTGTGCCCATTGATTTATATGTGATCCATTCCTGTGTCTGGTGCCAGAGAGTAAGTCAAGGCCTCAGTTTCAGGGAGCACCTGCCACAGGTCTCATAAACTCATAGACCCAACATTGAGTTGAGAAGGAACAAAATAATTGTGAAGATGCTGCAGGTTTTGTTGACGATTCACAGTCTCAAATTCATGTGCGCAGTTCTTAGCCTGTGTAACAGGCTCACTATGGGGCGCGTTGACTCCGTGGAAATGCTTTTGGTTTTAGTTTTATGCGGACTCCAAGGCAGAGAGCTTGGTTCTGGATTTTGGATCTCTGCTCCGCTTCACCTCTCACCACTCCACCCATGGCATTTGGTTTTGTAATCCCAGATGGACACTGTGTATTTGGAGGCATGGAAGGCATGCTTATTATCTTTGTGTATTTTTGGGGTCATTTAGTTATCTACTTAAGAATAAAGTTTATATAGTCATGTTCTTTATCTGAAGTTAAATAAAAATGCTTATAAATTCTTTTGAAAGGGAGCCATTTTGCATGTAATCAGTTGATCACTAATCTTTAGAAAATAATTCTCCCTCATGCTGTCCTGAGGTGGCAAATGCTAACAAATATTGATATTATTTTATTCAATACAAAAAGCTGACACTAAATATTTTTCGACAGCTAATAATTTAAGACAAAATATTTTAAAAATGTAATCATTTGAGTTAATATTATAAAATGTATTTGTAAATATAGTTGACAACCAATGTAGAGTTATATGAGTAACTATTTGTGAGTGTATGCATGTGTGTGCAAGTGTACATAAATATGTCTCACTGTCTGATGCATCCAGGCACATGGATGATTTCTATGAACTATGTCTCAAATTTTCGCAACACACAAATTTCAAAATAATTTCCCCCTATTTCCCTTCAAAAATGTTTGCAAGAACATTAGATGGCCATATGCCCATGTCAATTTCTATTCTTTACTTCATCAATGAAGAACTCATCCTGATAATGACTTTTAAAGAAACGTCAGGAAAATGGCTTGGGGTATGATAACTGCATGAAATATAATTTTAGTACATTGTCTCAGGACATGATTTTATTGGTATACTTTAAATCTTTTTGTTTGTTTGTTTGTTTGTTTTTTGTGGGCATCACTGCCCCGGGTGGGAGTAGGTGACCCAGTCTTGCTCCTAGAGAGCTGCTGCTGGATTTGAACTGCCAACCTTCTGGGTCACAGTCCCACATCAACCACTATGCCACGGGGCTTAGCCCTATACTTTAAACCTTTTACATAACTTTAGTTAAAATTATCTGTATGTGGATTACACGTTTCATGGTATTAAAATGTTTCCCAGGATCTTCTGGCATTTTCCCATCTGATTTCTACGCCTGCTACAAACCATTCACCTTGAGATCTCCCCTCCCCTATCATCCTCAGACTTCTTTTTCTTTTTCTTTTTTATTGAATCACATTTTTTAAATCCTATAGTTTCCCTATTTTTTAAAAAAGTTATTTTGGAGGATTATAAGTTTACTGAGGAAGTAAGTGGAAGTGGTTTTTATTTATTTTTTGAGATCTGGTGATACTTTGACTATAAACTGATAGCATTTGACATAATTTCCCCTTTACAACAGTGCTCTTTAGCATCTAGTGTTGCTCTGGAGAAGTCCAATGCTATTCTAATTCTTATCTTGGCTGTGGACGTTGTGATTTTATTTTGAACTTCCTAAAATCTTTTCTTGCTCTAAATGTCCTGAGTTTATAAGATATGGTAAGTAGGTGTGGCTCTCTTTTCAACTTTTGAGTTGAATACTTGGTGGAAACTTTCAATATAGAAAGTCGTATTTTCCCAATCTATAGCATTTTCTTGAATTACTTCTCTGATGTCCCCTTCCTCTCTAAAATTCCTTTCTAGATATTTGTTTTTTTTTTTACTATTAGACTTTCTGGACTACTTTTTCCATCTTTTATTTTCTATAATTTTTTATTCACCATCTCTCTGCCCATTCTTTTTACTCTCAGCATATGATTAACTTTATCATAATCTTTCACACTGTTGTAGTTTTTACCTCTGTTTATGGATTTTTTAATGTCTAAAATTTAATTTCCTATTTTGTAGATGTTTTCTCCCAAAGCATTCTTTTTTTTTTTTTTTTTTTTTTTTTTTAGGCATCACTGCCCTGGTGGTGGGAGTAGGAGGCCCAGCCTTTGCTCCTGTGAGCGGGAATTGAACCTCCATCCCAGTGGGCCGCAGTCCCACGCACAACCACTACGCCACCGGGGCTCAGCCCAAAGCATTCTTTTAATATTGTCTCATTAGAAATTTTGAAGACTTTCTTGCAATTTTGTTTGTTTTTCTCTTTTTATTGACTGTTCCCCCAATTTTCTCTTTTCTGTTTGATTTCTTTGGCCTTTGTTTTTTACAGTAGAGGCTCTCATCCAGTGCTTGATGATCCTTGGGAATTTTGTACTCTACAAGCAACTGTAATGTCCCAGATTTCTGATGATGACTCTCATGTGGGGTTTTTTGCCTGCACGGTTCCTGGGGAACCCTTATTGTTCAGCCAGGCATTAAGCACTCCCTTGGATGGGTCTGTTCCCTACAAAAAACTCTTTGGAGTTTTCACGTTCCACCTTGGACAGGTGTATACCTTAGCTGCTAGCATTTTAGAAGGTGATTAGGAAGAAAAACCTCAGAGTTGTGCTACTCAACTGCCCCTTAAAAAAATACTATTTTATCTTCCCCAAACCACCAATTTTCCACTTTTAGTCTAAAGACACTTGGATAGTTTTTGGACTGCATGCTGGAAAATAAGTGCTAGGCGGAGGAGAGGGAGTTGGCCAGTGGTTTAGAGTGGGAGGTGAAATTTCAACGTCTAACTGCTTCTTAAGTAGGTTATCCACAAAATTCTCTTTGTTTCTCTCTCACCCTGAATCACAGAAATGCACACGACACTGAGTGCTCCTTAGCTTCACACTGCTGATTCAAGATTCTGCCTTTTTTGCTGGTATCTCCTTTTGGGGGCTGCTATCTCTCTGTACCATGATGAATGGTCATCTTGTTTTTGAATTCTTTTAGTTCTGTCTTGATGGACAATGGAGGGTGGAAAGTAATATGTGGGTTCATTGTACCAATTGTAATTCTCACTTCACATACACTTTACTTGCATGTCACATAAGGGCTATTAAAATAATGTCACAAAACATTAAAATTTTATTACAGGTACCACCTATGGTTCTTGTCAAATTTAATATTTCCACTTGCGCATATTGATATGAATCAGCAAGCTCTACAGAAAAAATCAGGAACTCTTTCCTCTTGTTCTCTTTGCCCAGCTTCTCCTGAGTCTCCCAGATCCAACTCAGGTCTGCCCCCCTAGACAACCTCTCCTGACTCTCCTAAGATACAGGACATGGCCCTTCCAATGTCATCGCTAGGCTTCCAGCTTTCTGTACCATTCCAATCTGTCACATTGTATTATGCCATTCCATGGACGTCAAGTTCATTCTGACTCATGGGGCAGAGTGGGACTCTTTTTAAGGCATGGAAGTAGCCTGCCGCATCTTGCTCTTGACCCTTTTGGTTGACACCCAATCACTTTAGCCACTGCAGCATCAGGGCTTCCCTCATTTCTTTGATGGGGGAAATATCTATCAGCTTAAGTTTGAGCCTACCTGATAATCACTGTGTGGAGCTTGGCAGGATTTCTGTGTCACTTTTATTCTCACCCCTCCACCCTTGGCCATGTCCTCATCCCTGGACAACCCATCACCCCTGTTGGCATTGTATATTTGGAAACATTTGGTTGCTATGAGTTGAAACATAGCAACAGACTCGGCCACTGGTAGACTTGGTTTTCAGGGTGTTAGCTTGTATATTTTTCAGATTACTTCATTAGCTACTTAAGAGCCATGTCTGATCAGCCCTTTTCTTTACCAAAACTGAATAGAATATTTGCAAAGTCTTTGGATGGTAAGCCATTTTTAATTCAACAGATTAATTACTAATCTTAGGAAGACATTTTTATTCCATGCTGTTTAAAGATGGTGACAAGAGACTAATGTATTTGTATCATTTTACTTAATAATTCCATTTACTTCAGTAAAGACTTTGGAGTAGGATAGTTAATATTTACAAATTGAAATAACACTTTGACCAAATTAATTAAGGTATTGTTATTTTTGAAAAGAAATGTTCACCTTACAAAATAATTTTCTGTAGATTTCTTTGGATGTCTTCAGTAAATTTAAATGCTGTTATATGTCTTTCTTCCCCGTTTATATGTAGTATTCATTTTGTAACTGTATAGTCGTATGTGGACAGGTTCACATATCCTATATTGTTCATTTTTCCTAGGGATGTTAATCATATTTTTAAACAGTCGATGTTATTTTCCTATGCATTGGCGGTGTTTTTCCCTCCAGCTATCTTTTGCTGAGAGAGTTCTAAGTGGCTATTCACTTGGATTTCTGATCAGTGCAATATATTTTAAGCAACTAATTCCAAAATACATTTAAATAACATGTCCTATTCCTTGCGAATGGCAATTTCTTTGCTTAAATTTTCCACTTGGACCACCAGCAATCCCTTAAGTACTTTCCCTACCAGCTAATGCCAGCTTTTAAAAATCTACTTAATGTTCCTCTTTTCTTTCCCTTTGTTGTCTCTGTCACTTAATAGACCTGTATGCCTGGCTGATATTGTTCTTTCTCAAGGTCTTTTTATGCTTTTAGGATGATCATCCCTAGTTTCTTTTTTGACTGCCTTAGATGCTTTGAGTCTGCTCTTTCTCCATCGGAAAGGGCTTAGTGGAAGGAGGAAGTGAATATTATGGGTGACTTTTTTTTTAACTTGTCAAGCACAGTATTTTACGAGAATACATGTGCTGCTGGTTACCTAGCATGCCTTAAAGGATTTTAGAGCTGCTCAAGGTGGCAAATACTGAAATAAGGTTTGTTTGAACTTCATAGACAAGGACAGAAAGGGAGCAGGGAAATTTGGCATTTGTTGAGGTTGATTGATGGTAAACGAGAGTTCGTTCTTTTCTATTCTCTGTATTTTTCTACACACATTAAGGTTTTTTCCAAATGCAAGATTTTAAAAATGGAAACCTCACATTTCACCCTTTTGATCCAGTCATCTGTTTTTGGTACCTGCCTTCTAATAAGGTAACATACAAAAGCAAGGATGTTAATTGCAGTGGTATTTGGATTGGGAATGAAGCAAGCTGGAAACAGTCTGACAGCTCTATTTTAAGCAATAACAGGATCGCCGGTTACACGATGGCTTGTCCATATAATGGATTATTATGTAGCAACTCAAAAGAATGAATTGAGTTGTACATTCTGGAGAGAGGTTCAAGCTGTATTGTTAGGTAAAGAGAAGCAAGTTGGGTCATGTAAGGTGATTTCAGTTTTATAAAACGGTACCTGTGTGACTATGCAGAATGCATGTGCACAACAAATTGTCAGCATTGGTTGTGATAGAAAAAATGGGACCTACAGAGATGGAATAGATTAAATCAAAGATTTCCCCATTAATTTTTGTATTATTTGATTTACTTCAGCTGTGTATTACATTGGGAAAAATTGTAAAAATATTTTTATTATAATTCTTTTTTTGGGTTTTTTTTTTTGGCATCACTGCCCTCTGGTGGTCGTGGGAGCTACCCAGCGCTGCTCCTGAGAGATGCCACTGGATTTGAACCACCAAGCCTGCGGGCTGCAGTCCCGCACTCACCACTTATGTCACCGAGGCTCAGCCCCGATTATAATTATAATTATAATTACAAAAATAAAATATTTTAAAAGCAAGTGTCAGTTTACCTATGATAACAATAACTTGTTTTTAAAGTTTTAGAGAAGCAGAAATTCACATGGACTCATCTACTTAGATTATCATTTGGCTTGAGAAAGAAAAATAAGATAAATGCATACCCATGGAGCATACATAGTGGACTCTGAGTCTATCCCCCAAATAGCAGACAAAAATTGCATTATGGGAATTAGAATAGGACTTTGGTCTTTCACCCATTAATTCCAGGGCATTTACAATTTTGACTGGGCCTAAAGTGTAAGCATTTTTGTATTAAATGAGCTTATTTGTTTCATAAAGAAAGGTGCTCCAGTGCAACTTAGAACTGGGGTACTTTGTTGTGATCAAAGAAAAGGTAAAGGAAGAATTGTGAGAAGGATACCAAGCAGAAGTCAAGATTACTTGACGATTGGACATTTCACTTTGTGCTCAGTATGCTTTTAACTAGGTTAACAGCTTACAGTTAGAGAATTGCCCTGAAAGTTTCTTGTCACACACCTTTGAAATGTGGCCATTTATGGATTAAATTCATTCAAGACTTTTTTATCAGCATTTTTCAAGAGAGAAACTTATGTAGTATGATGTACGGTCGAATCCATCCTGACGCAGGGGCCGTACGCATCTCAGAAAGGAATGCACTGCGGCCTGTGCCCGGACCATCGTCACCCAAGTTGCTGTGCTTGCGCCCGTGATGACCGCTACAGGGCCGGACCCTCTTGTCGAGAACCTTCCTCTTTTTGCTGACCCTCGAGAGTCCATCCAGTGTTCTTCACAGCACACACCATAGTCCAGATGTGCCAATTCTTCTTCAGCCTTCCTTAGGCACTGCCCAACTCTTGGATGCGTATGAGGCGGTTGAAAATACCATGGCTTGGGTGAAGTATACCTTAACCTTCACAGTGACAGTATTTTTCTTTTAACACTTTAAAATGGTCTTTTGCAGAATATTAGCCAAAATACAGTGCATTCTTTTGATTTCTTTCTTTTTTTTTGAATATTTATTTATTTATTTTTTATTTTATTGGGGTCTCTTACAGCTCCTACAACATTCAGTACATCATTTGTATCAAGCACATTTGCACACATGTTTCCACATACATTTCCCAACATTTTCCACTTGAGCCCTTGATACAAGCTCCTCTTTAAAAAATAAACAAACAAAACCCCCCCCTTTCCCCTCCCCCCCTCTTTTGATTTCTTGAATTGTTCTCATATTTGTAATTTAATTAATTATTTTTAGAAAACTGAGTATTTTTTAAAAGGCAAACTTATGTAGCATTTATTTTTCCTCCAAAATTTTCTTTAAATAAATGGTGGGTTTGGAATTATAACTCCAGTTGGTTTGCTATCAAGTATATCACACTTCAAATACTTATGAATAATCTAAACAGTGTATATTATTTTAGTATTGTCACCATTGAATTTCTTTTATCAATTGCTTTGAATATCACACCAATGTCTTTTTATGCTGTGTGTAGGAGTTTTTCCATCCTTCCTCTTTTTATCTTTTTTTGTTTATTGCTTTAGTGAGAAATTTTCCAGAGAGATTGTATTTTGAAACTTTGTTTTTAGGTACATTTAATTCAGGATTATTATGTCTTCTTGATGAAGGATTCTTTTTATAATTTTGAAATGCTCATATTTTTTTCCTTTGAAATGTTTCTTATTCTAAAATTCTGCTCTGGCTAATATTAGTATAGACAGTCCAGCCTTCTTTTCCCTTGGGTGCTTTTAAGATGTTCTCTTCATTATTTTGATGGAAAATTTGTTTATGATGTCCTTCAGTATCATTTCTTTACATTTATTCTATATGGGCTTGTCAAACTTTTCATATCTCTAAGTTTATACTTTTCAACAAAGTTGGAAAAATTCTGCCATATTTCTTCAAATAATTTTCTGTTCCCTCCCTTCAGTATTGCACACTGAGTATGCCTTGTCCACTTTCCATCGGCTTTTCTTCTTCCATGGGCATGAGGCACGTTGGGGAGTTTCTGTTGCATTGCTTTTAAATTAACTTGTGTAGTGGTAATCTGCAGGTATTCACATTAGGAGAGTTTTCAGATCAGAGGTTGTATTTTTGATCCTATAAGTTCTATTTGGAACCCTTCTGTTTCATTCATCCCCCCTCGTGATGTCCACATTTTCATCTGTGTTCTTGAACACATGGAACATATTTACAAGAGTAGCCTCAACATCCATTTCTGTTACTTTCAGCATCGCTTGTCATGCCTGGTTCTGCTACTACTTGATTTTCTTTCCCCCTCCTGGTTACAGGTCATATTTTTCTACTTCTTTGCGTATCCGCTAATCTTTTCTAAGAATGTCAGTTATTATGAATTTTATGTTTTTGTTTGCTGACTTTGTCACATTCCCCTTTCAGTGTGTTGTTTTTTTATCCAGAACACAACTGGCTTGTAGTTAAGTTAATTAGAATCAGTTGGATCCTTTTGAGGCTTGCTTTTAAGCGCTGTTAGCATGGGATTCCTAGCAGCCTGTAGTTAGAGGGCTAATTTCAGCCCATTCTAAGGTGATACATCTGAGGGTTCTTGTCGATGGCCTGTATTACAAAGTCTTTTTACTCTGTGTGAACCTTTGTAGTTGTCCTGCACATTATTGTGGTCTGTTTTTCTTCTACTTCTTCTTCCTCTCCCCCCACCCCCACCAAGCTCATGAGCAGATTGTCAGAGCTCTTTTCTGTGCATTTCCTCCTCTCTGGTGCATTCCTTCTACAAATTCTAACTGTACTGCTTTTCTCACATTCTGCCTCTTCAACTCAGCAAGACTTTTGGGCTCTGGGCCTTTCTTTGCCTTACCTACATTAGGATAAACTATGTACATGGGCACATGCAGGTTGTATGCTGAATCGCAAACAATCAGGCTGCTAGAACAAGGTCTCTGCTGTCCATTCCGTTTGAGTCACCCTCACAAAAACACCCTGCAAAGTGTAAGCCATGGCTATCGTTTATAACAAGTTAGTAGTAAACAATGGGAGCAAATTCCTTATTGACGGCACAACAGTAAACGGAGATTCAAGGCAGACTGTTTCTCTCCATGTGTACCCCACTTAACACTGCAGGAGAGGGACCCACTTATGACTAAAAGAGGACGTACTTTTCCTAAATTACCCATGTCTATTTCTGTGTCACTAGGTAAACACTGGTTGGTGGGTGGGTCTGTCTCTGCCCCAGCTTTGAGAAAGCTCAGGACTCATACCAGGGTTAGGTTGCCGTTATGACAGCTCGTAAACCAGCAAGCCCGTTTTAAAGGCAACTCCTATGTGATGTACGCCCCTGCCTGGCGGGTTTCCTCTTGGTCCTTTGGACTGACTCTCTTTCAGCCATTTTCCGGTCTGCTGAAGTGTCTAGACTGAAACAGCTGCTTCTGTGTTATAGTTCACCCACCCCGTCGGAGACCTCTCACACCATCACTACCTGCTGGTCTCGTGAGGTCCAGTGCTCATACTGCTTTCTCTGCCACTCCGTTCAGCGCGGCTACCCCTGTGCCTGGTTTTCAGGGTTATCTGCTGTGACAGCCTCCTCAACCATATTATAGCTCTTTTTTTCTAGAAGCGCCTCAGTATAGGGACCCTGAGCACAAGGGGTGTATTTCTTATCAGACTCAGTTTAATCAGGAGGACACCCCTCCCCTCATACAAACGGTGAGACCGGCTGCTTATATAGGGACATTCCTCATCAGTTTCAAAATGTTGCTTTTGTAAACCAAACATTCCCTTAGGTATTTTGTAAACCTATTGATACTTTTGCTTGGGCTTAAAAGTCACAATTCTTACAAGCTGCTTATACAGATAGCAAATTAACCAACCATTCCTCATATGGTTTCATGTGGCCTAGCAAACTCACCAATCCTTGTAAGGTCGCTTATGCAGCTAGCAAACTCATCTATTGTTTGATAGATTATGGCCAAACCAATCACTGTAGGAGAATTTGCAAACTCAAGGCTAGACCAAAAAGAAAACAAAGAAAAAGAAATCTATTGCACCCCAGGCGGTCTTTCCCATGTTTGGTTTTCGGCATTTGATTACTATGTGTGTAGTTACATTTTCCCTTATATTTAGTTTGCTTTTGTCATTTGCTTTCTTGTGTCACTTTGGAAAATCTCAATCATAATCTCTTACAGTGTATCGTCTGCCCTTTCTCCTGCCTGCACACTACCTGTATGTATGTATAACTGCCATCACCCTTGTGTTACCCTGTTTGATCTCATCCCACACCGTCTTCCTTGTCCCATTGATTTCCCCCTAATATTTCAGTGTAGATAATTTCCATTTGCTTATCATTAGCTGAAAACAATTCCTTTTTCCTTTGCTGTGTCCAGCCTACTGATAAGCCTTTTAAGGCATTGAAGAAAACATTTTAAATCCCTAATACTGATGCGTTTTTCACTGCTAGCATTTACATTTGACTTAAAAAAAATCATTTTATTGGGGGCTTATACGACTCTTATCATGATCAATACATACATCAATTGTATGCAGACCACATTTGTACATTTGTTGCCATCATCATTCTCAAAACATCCTCCTTCTACTTAGGTCCTTGATATCAGCTCCTCATATTTCCCTCCCTCTCCCCTCCCCACTCCCCCTTCTTCATGAGCTCTTAATAATTTACAAATATCATTATTTTGTCATACATTTCTTCTTAATTTCTCTTCCTGTTTAATATATTGTGGGCTATTTTATCCCCACCCCCTTTTAAACTTTCTGTGAGTTGGATGTGAAAGTATCATTGATTACAGTCTCCACAATGTTACCACACTTCCCCCTCTTTCTCCCTATGTTTCCTCTTTCTCTTCCTCCTTTCCTAACCTTTCTGGGTTCTGTCTCTGGGTAACTGCTGTCCTTTTGATTTGAGGTGGTTGATGATTCTAAGGGGGTACATACATCCTTGGGATTATTGTTCCCCTTACAGACCAACCTATTGTTTCACTGAAAATGGAACAGCAGTGTGTTTAGTTCCAGATCTAAAGGGTGATTAAGGGCTCAGGGGTTTCACTCATCTCTACAGCCTAATAAGGCATTTTTTTTTTTCTGATTTGGGATTTGGTTTCACATTCTTCTCCCACTTTATCCAGGACTTTCTCGAATGACCTCTGTCAGAGCTGTTGGCAGTAGTAGCCCGCTGCCACACTTAAGTTCTTCGGGTTGCATGATGGACGAGGCTGAGGCTGGTGTGATCCATTCATTCATTGGACTCATTGTTTTCATGCCTCTGGTTTTCTTCACCTTTCTTAGCACAGAGAGACCAATAATTGTATGCAGAAAATGCTACAAAACAAGCAAGAAAACAACAAAAATGACAAAACAAAACAAAAAAACTTCAATTGAAAAGAAAACATTCCATTATTTATAATCCTTGGATCGTACAGGGCCTTAGGTGAATGCTTGTTTTAAGACAGGCCTTCAAGGTCACAGATGCTATTCTTTCTGGTAGTCGGGCACCATCTGATTTCTTCACCACACTTTATCACCACTGTAGCTTCAATGATCTCTTCATAAGAGTGAATATTGAGTAGGGTCTTGTCATAGGAACTAATTGTTCAAGCTGAGCTATGTTGACCCCCTCCCCATAAGAAGACAATGTAGAGGACAGCACTGAAGATATAGCCTGGGAATAGAGGTGAGAGAGAGAAAGAGAGAGAGAGAGAGATAGAGACATAGAACTAGAGATCTCGTCATGGTTCACAAGTCCTGGGGATGACATCCCTGCTCAGAGCAGTCAATGCGCAGAGAAGAATGTAGGATGAGCCCCACCAGGAGACAGAGCATTGCCTGGGGACTGGAGACATTCCCCCAGGAGACATTCTGGGAAAGTGAACTTGGCTTGCCCCATGCACAGCCGGTGAAAAGTAAAGGGAGTGTAACAGGGCAGCAAAGGGAGCAAAGTAACCAGGTCCTCGAGGAATCCTGAAAATAGACTTCTGACTTGGGGGACAGGGCATGGCACTTCCTCAAACTTGATCAGAAAACATATATAAGGGTCAGCACACAGACCTGAAGCTATCTGTTGTTTTGTTTGTTTTTTTCTTTCACTCAATGTCTATGTATAAAAGACAGGATGAACAATCCCAAGGGGGGAAAGAACCACAGGACCAGCAGTTCTGGGGTGACATGGGAGAAGAGGGAGGGGGAGTGAGGACCCAACAAACACAGGGGTAAGCGATCTAAATTTGATAGTGAGGAGGGTGTATAATGTCTGGAGGGGTTTAATAAAGTACTATGTATCCAAGAGGAATTTACTGAAAGCCGAATGGAGGGTCAGCATGACAGTGGGATAGGTTAAAGGAAATAGAGGAAAGAAATAGGAGGCAAAAGCCATTTATAGAGGTATAGTTATAGACATGTAGCTATAAATCTACTAACATGATGAAATGGATAGAGACTAATGTACATCTATTTATATGTTAAGTATTAAGATAGCAGATGGACTCTGGACTCTTACTCAAGACTTCTCTTAACACAGGAACACTTTGTTCTAATAACCTGACTCTCATTGATACTCAGTTTCCCAACGGGATCACTGAAGACAAAATGGGTGCATAAGCAAATGTGGTGAAGAGAGTGGACGTGACCAACTGTCAAAAGATATAATAGCCTCTGGGGTCTTAAAGGCTTGAAGTTAAACAAGCAGCTATCTAGCAGAAAAGCAGATAAACCCACATGGAAGAAGTACACCAGCTGTGTGATCAAGAGGTGTCAAAGGGACCAGGTATCAAGTATCAAAAGGCCCCAAACAAACAGCTGTATCAGTGCAAACGAGGGGGGTTGGAGTGGAGACCCAAAGCCCATCGCTAGATAATTGGATATCCCACCTCAGAAGGGTTTTAGGAAGGGATGATTCAACCCAGGTGCAGCACAGCACCCATGAAACACATTCCTCTACTTCCACTTCCTCCCTTCCACTACCGTGACCCAGTTGTACCTTACAAATCTGGTCCAGGTAAGAGCTCTTGACACATGAAATTCAGGACAGATAAACCACTTAGGCACAGTAGTGGGAGTAGTGATATCATGAGGGGAGGGGGAAGGGGGAAAAAGGGAAACCCATCACAAGGTTAGATATATGGCCCCCTCCCCAAGGAGATGAAAAGCAAATGTGGGTGAAGGGAGACAAAAGACAGAATAATATATGAAATGATATATAATTGATCAAGGAGTCACAAGGGTGGGAGAAGGGAGAGGGGAGAAAATAAAGGAGTTTATCCCAAGGGCTCAAGTAGAAATGATGATGGCAACATGTGTACAAATATACATGATACCATTTGTGTATGGATTGTTATAAGAGCCTCCAGTAAATTTTTTTTTTTTTTAAAAACCAACTAATTGTTCTGAACTTGGGGCTGGCTGGAACTAAGTGTGAGCCCAGAATCTATACATGCATCTATGATGTGTATATGTCTCTGGCAATTTAGAGGCATCATTTTATGATGGAGAACACTATCCACTTTGAGCATAAGATAATTCTGTGGCTAATGTCATTCATTTAACCTAATAGCATTGGATTTAAAATACTATTGAGGAAAGCAAATTATAGAAGTATAGGTTAACTTTTCAGACCATAGCGCATGAATTATTGCCTTTTATAGATTAAACTCTTTAAAGTAATTGGACACTATTTACACAAACACTGGGGGTGGATAAGAGGGCAAAAACTTCCTCTAACAGTCACAAAGGCATAACCATGTCTACCAGCCCACTACATGTTATTAGAAAGCAAGGAGTGAGCACTAGAGTCGTTAGTACATGGTAGTCTCGGGCCACCATTCACTGGGCTCCTTCATAGCAAGAGATTCAAACCCACAGCTAATGACCTACAATTCCATCACCTTGGGTTCACAGTCACCTGCTACTTGTCACACTAGAGCCTTTCATTCATCCAAGGGAGGAAGTCAGTTCCATAAATCTGTTACAGTTTGAGACACAGCCCAGTTCACTTAGTGGGGCTTGATAGCAGTGGTTTTTTATTAGGTATCTAATGCTACATCACACATTGACACCCCCCTCCCTCAATTAACAACTTGTTATCTATAAATGATTCCTGAGTGTTATGGGGATTCAGTCAGAGGCTCTCACAAGGTTGTTTGTTGTCAAGCTGCCGCCCAGGATGACAATCATCTAAACACGTGACTGAGGCTAGAGAATCTACTTCCACGCTCACATGCACATGGGTGTTTGCAGGCTCCAGGTCCTCACTGACTGTCGGCCCAAGATTTTAGCTATTTACCTCCCGGGTCTCTCCACAGGCCTGGCTACTCACAGCACGGCTGCTTGTTTTCCTTCAGTGAGTGAGTGGAGAGCAAAGGCAGGGCGCCTATCTTTTAAGTCTCTTGGGGGAGAAGATGGAATTGTCTAGCCTTTAAAGTATGCTGGGCAGTGGAAGTGGATTTGAGTGGAAAATACCAAGTATCATTTTTTTTATCGTAGATGTGTCTGATTCTCAGCTCACTTGGTATAAGGCCTTGCGCCCACGACAGCGTTACTAGAAGGTTGTTTCATCATGTAGACAGGGAGATGGTAAGGAAGAGGACTTTCTGTAAAGAAAGCTGCCTCAGAATCCCACCTCTTTACAGGAATCGAGTCAAATGTATGCCACTCGTGGATATGCACCACTGAGACTAAAGTGCCTCAGTTTGTTTTGCATGATAGCTAGACTAGGCTGCATTTTTGTGGACAGTTACTGATCAGTCTTGCCTGTCCTGTGTTAATTACTCATCCCCTCTATCTCCAAATGATGACTTTTAGGGTGACAATAGTGTTACAAATTAAGAGAATCACATAGAGAAATTGATGATTACATTTTCTTGACTCTCTTTCCATCAGTCTTTAAACCGGCCACTTTGCATTACTTGTCTGACTTTCTTATGTAAACAGAGAGAGCAAGTTGTGTGTGTGTGTGTGTGTGTGTATGCACATGTGCGAAATCTATAATGGAATCACAGTTTAGAGAAGGAATTATACGTTTAAAGTCTTCAATTTTGTGAAAACAATGATTCTACATTTCTTCAAGTGGCTGCCATAGAATAGAAATTGAAATCCCTGGGTGGGAAGTGTGCTAGAAATCATAGTATTCCTTTCCAACGTGTTTTGCATCCCCTTATACGTATATTCAGCACTTCATTTCTAACCCCACACACTGAAACATGCTGTGATTCATAATACTGTGTTATGTTTTAAATTCAAAGATTGTTTTTTAAGGGAAATTGCCACTAATGTTGGCTAAGCTGCACATAATAGTTTGGTAAATGGTTGTAGGTTTGATTCTTCTCATGTCAATCTTAAATGTGAACTAATATCATTTAAAAACCTTTCAAGACATTGAATAATTGTTTCAGTTAACTAAATGCTTTACCAACTAATAATACTCTTGAATTATAGTTGAGTTTAGTGCATTTTTGACTTAAAGAAAAAGCAATAGTTTCATCTCTACACAATTAAATGTTAATGGATTTTTTTGAGGGCCCTGTCTTTGGAGAAAGTGTAGCCGTTAAGTAACTTAACAAAAACAATTCGACACGTGATACTGTCAAATTGTGGATCATTGAAATTTTTGAGAAATAATGTATAGAATTTAGTTTGCTCTCTTTTAAAAACTTTATTAAAATATAACTTGCATATATACAATTCATTCGTTTTGAGTCTACATTTTGATGAATTCTGAACATGTTCTGTACTTATGTAAGCAGTATCACAATGAAAATAGAGAACATTTCCATCGCAATAAAAGGTTTTAGCTGAGCCCCGGTGGCGTAGTGGTTGTGCGCGGGACTGCGGCCCACTGGGATGGAGTTTCAATTCCCGCTCACAGAAGCAAAGGCTGGGCCTCCTACTCCCACCACCAGGGCAGTGATGCCAAAAAATAAAAAAATAAAAGGTTTTAAAGTTCTTCGACACCTTTTTCTAGTTCATCCACAGCTCTCTCTCTATCCAAGGAAGCTCACATCCATTTCTGGCTACTGTTCATTACATTAGTCTTTTCATAAAAATACACTCCTATAGTGTGTACATGTGTTTCTTTTTCTCCTCTAATTTCTTTTGCTCAGAATAGTATTTTTTGAGATTCTGCCATGTTATTGTTTGTATATAATTATATACAATATATATTATGCAATACATGTTCATACAAAATTATGTATAATTATTTTCCTTTTTATTGTTAAGTAATTTCATTTTGCATGAAGGTGCTCAGATTTTATCTTTCCATATGTTGGTGGATATAGGTTGGTTGTTTCTGTTATCTTGAATAAAACTGTACTTCCAGGTACAGGATTTTGTTGCCTATGTTTTCATTTTTGTGGAGTAAATATCTAGGACTGGAACTTCTAGCATGTATGTTTAACTTTGTTAGATAGGACCCAACTGTTCCCGCAGATTCTTGTTTCATTTTACTTTGTTATAAGCAACATATGAGCGTCCAGCTGTTTCACATCATTATCAACACTTGGTTTTTTCAGGCTCTTTGGCCATGCTGCTGAGTTCCCCTCTGTTGATTATGTTTCCATGCAAATTCCCTCAGATTAGATGATGAGCAGCATTTCGTGTGCTTGTTGGCCATGTGTGTATTTCATATGTGAAATTTACGTCACAGTTATTGTTCATTTATAAGTTGAATTGTAAATGTGTATTATGATTACATATTTAACAAATTTAAAAGTGCATTATACATTCTACATATAAGTCTTCTGTTTAACATATATTGCTTCTCTTACTGGTGTCTTTCAAAGAGCAGTTTTAAATTTTCACAAAGACCAATTCATTGACTTACTCTTTTATGATTCATGCTTTCTGTGTCCTAAGAAATACTTGCCTGTCTTATGGTTGTGAAAAATGTGCCCCTTTTTTTTTCCCTCTAGAAGTTGTATAGTTTGGGCTCTTACATTTTGATTTGTAGTCCATTTTGAGTTAATGTTTACAGATGGCACAGAATAGGGTCAGATTTCTTTTTGTTAGTTTTTACACATGAATGTACAGTTGTTTCAGTATCACCTTTTGAAAAAGCTCTTCTTTCTCTGTGAAATTACACTTGCATCCTTTGTGGCATAATCTGTGTCTGGACTCTATTTTGTTTCATGGACCCATCACTATTCCAGTCCTCTATGTTCTTGATTATGATACCTTGGTAATCACTCTGGAAATTGCAGTTTGTTGTGGTTTAATCTATAAAAATGGTTTGGTTCTTCCAGATTATTTGTATGTTTATATAAATTTTAGAGTCAGCTCATTAGTTTCTGTTAAGACGGTTCCTGGAACTTTCATGGGTTGCCATGATAGACTAGATAGACTTGAGGACGATTGATATTTTAATCATGCTAAGCCATCTAACCCATGAAGTGGTATGGTTTCCCCTTTTTATAAGTACAGCTTAATTTAGCTAGGTAGCATTGTCTAGCTTTTATGTCGTCTTAATATGTGTTTTGTTAATTGTATTCTTCATTGTTGAATTTTCACATGGTGCACCTCTTTTAAAACTATTGAAACCATTGCATTGTATGCAACATGAACTATATGTCAATAAAACTGAAAAATATTTTCATTTTTGTGTTATTAATTTTTTTACATTTCCAGAATCCAGTGTTTGTTACAAGAAATTATTTTATTATAATCAGGGTAATTATCTTAAGCAGTGTTAGTTAAACTAAGAGGAAATGCCGCCTTGGTTAAAAATAAATGGTATCTGAAGAGCTTGATCGGATGAAGCAAATTTTGTTCATTTTAAGTTGCCTTTATTTTTATCTAGATAAGTTATTAAAGATATTTTTGAAGTTGATACATTTACCATCCTTTGATGATATATGTATTTAATGGTTCTGTGTATATTGAATATACCATTTAGCAAATTTAAAATGAAGCTATCAGTTACTTTTGTAACACTTATGAGCATTAAATTAAAAAAAATTTTTTTTGGGGGGGGCATCACGGCCCTCAGGTGGTGGGAATAGGAGGCCCAGCCTTTGCTCCGTGGAGCTGGAATTGAACCTCCATCCCAGTGGGCCACAATCCTGCGCACAACCACTATGCCACCGGGGCTCAGCCCTAGAATTATTACTTTTAAGTACATTATTGTTCTTCACACATGTAAGACTCATTCTTGTTTGTCTTGTCTTTTCTAATTTTTAACCATGTACTATGTTGGCCTGATCTTTTGCAAAATAAATTTAAAATGTGTAATTATTAAAGAATGTAAGTCCTAACAAAACTTCTAGGAATATCCCGATATCTCCAATCATAGTAAATTCCATACACATGTTTCAGTCTACTGCTGCCAAATATTTTTTTTAATGCTGTCAAATATTTTGTGGTTACATATCGAAGTCTAATAACAAAATTAGATACTATAGAAAAATCACTAATATCATGTCTGCTCATGGTAACTAATCTTAGCTCTTCCTCCCTGTCCCATATTAAGACTTCTAACCTGAAAATAATAAAGCTTAAATCAATCTCTCATTTTTAAGTCACTATACCTATATTAGTAACCACATGATTTTACATGATAGCCCTTGGTTTTTCAGATTCTTTGCTATTTACATTCGAGGTCTATTTCTGGAATTCAGGTGAATAGAAAGAGCTAAAGATTGCCCCTTCAGTATTTAACCTTTTACCGCGTATTGATTGGCCCCAATAGCTCACTGACTAAGATCTTTGAACAAAGCCTAGCATTGCCTTAACTGCACGAATTTAGATTTTAACATACATTATACAATGTAAACTAATAGCTTATAAATGTTCCTGTTTAATTTTAACTGATTATTACTGTAACTGCCAACTTACTGTGAACACATTAGTATTGCTTAAGTAAAAAAAAAAATCTGAACAACAAATGCATTTAAGTAAGATGGCATTTAAGGAGATTGAATCATTTCCACCAGAGTTAAGGTGCTACCACATCTGATTTACAAGTGGCATATTTAAGTTCTGTAAAGATTATAGGAATGTTAAGCATGGATAATTGTATTGCATTAATTTCTTATTTTAAAAGGGGAACATGTTTATTACTTTTGCAGATAATGCATTTCGATTGAAAAAGAACAGCAAATGAAACCATTTGACAATCTGTTCTGCAGAGATATCTATTGTCACCGAATGTCCCAGAACAACTCAAGTGCCCTGTAGTGTTAAAGAATCCATTATCCAAACTTGGTCTAAAGGGTTAAATTGGTAGCCTTTCCAGCAAGACAGTGTTGTGACAGTCATGGTACTACGTGATGAGATAACCCAGGAGCAGGAAGGGACAAGAGTGAGGGAAGGAGGCACATGTATGTGCCCAGCATCAGCATAATATAAGGAACACATGGCTAGTTGGCTTGTGCCATGAAACACTTACAGGAGAACTATAAGTGAAATAAAATGTGCCTGAGTAGGAAGACTGCGCAAATTGGTAAAACAATAAATGCTTCTCAAGATCAGCATAAATCGGATTCCTAACCAGGTGGTTATTGTTACTGTGGTTAGTTGCCCCACAATTGGCTCTGACTCATTGAAACCTTATGTCCAACAAAACAGAATTGTTGCTATGTTTGAGCCTATTGTTGTAAGTACTCTCTTTTTTTTATTTTTTTTTTTTTTTAGGCATCACTGCCCTGGTGGTGGGAGTAGGAGGCCCAGCCCCACTGCTGGAATTGAACCTCCGTCCCAGTGGGCCGCAGTCCCGCGCACAACCACCACGCCACCGGGGCTCAGCCCGTAAGTACTCTCTTGTGACAGGTCTTTCTTTTGCTGCTCCTCCACTTTACCAAGCAGGGTGTTCTCCTCCAGGAACTGGCCTCTCCTGATCACATGTCCAAAGTGGGTGAGACAGAGTCTTACTACACTTGCTTCCATGGGCCACTCCGGCTGTGCTTTCCAGACAGGCTTATTTGTTCTTTTGCCAGTCCACGGCGCTTTCAGTAGTCTTCCCCAGCGCTGTTATTCACAGGCCTGGATTCTTTTTTGCTCCCCTGTTTGTTCAATGTCCAACTAAACAGGTATGAGCTATGCTAAATAGTCTTTGTCTACCATGGAATTCCTTTATCAGGATCTTTAAAAAGAAATCTACAAATTCATTAGATCAACTCTGTTAGTCTTATGTGGCAATCTTGTTAAAAGCTATTTTTCCATGTTTTATTGATATTGAAAAATAAATAGCCATTACAATTTGAAAGTTTTTCCTTGAAAGAAAGAAAAATAGCTACTTTTGTGAATGAGGAGATTATCAGTTCCTGTTTTTGTTTCCTAACTGAATTTCTAAATCTATAAACAATGCATGTTTTATGAGGTCTAGGAAATAGTGTTCAAACAAAAAATTTCTGCTCTGGTTGGTAAGAGAAGCACCATTATTTTTGGTACTGCTCTTTTAAAAATGGTTTTATTGGCATATAATTCATATATCTTAAAGTAATAATTCAATCATATTAAGAAGAGTTGTGGAATCATCCCCACAATAAAATTCAGAACATTTTCTTCTTTTTCTTGTGTTCATTGTTGTTAGCTCCACATTTCCCCCCAACCTCCCCTGCCATTATTCCTGTTACTGTCTCTACAGACTTATTATATACAGAAAAAATATAAAACAAAAACAAGGGCAAACAAAAAACTCAAACAATAATGACAAAAGAAAACATAGAAAATCCTCAATAGAAAAGAAAGCAGAAAATATTAAAAGTGGAACCAATTCTTTTTTTTTTTTTGTGGGCTTCACTGCCTCTGGTGGTCATGGGCACTACGCAGTGCCGCTCCTGAGAGCTGCCGCTGGACTTGAACCCCCAAGCCCGCAAACTGCAGTTCCTCACTCAACCACTTAGGCCACCGGGGCTCAGCCCAAAAGTGGAACCAATTCTAACATGGGCCAAAAGGTAGATCAAATGATAAGGCATTCCACTGTAACCTAACTTTGTCTGCCGTCATCACTTGACAGTGCTCTCTGTCTTGAAAGCAAGGCTAGTCACAGCCCTGGACTGCGGTCAGAGCCATTCACTAGAGGCTTCATCCATGTGGGGACCCTGCAAATGGATTGTGGGCTTCCACTGTCTCCATTGTCTTCTGCAAATCAGGTGTTCAGAACTTAAGCTCTCCTACTGTTCCTTCCTCCAAATGTGGGGAGATCGCATAGCACAGGCTAGCGTGCTTCTTTCATGTGGATTCAGCTGATACCTCAGTGGAAGCCTGCTTGTTTGAAAACAAACCTTTAAGACCTTGCATGCTCTTCTTTCTGATAACGAGGCACGTCTGATTTCTTCACCACACTTTGTTATAGCCTCCATGTCTTCAGTGATGCCTTTATGAGGGTGAATATTAGCCAACACGCCATTAAAAAAAATGCTAAGAGTGCCATGTTCATCAGACACAGAGCATGGTATAACATCATTTTTCCTCTTTTTGGTATTAAGAGCTTTTTGCCATTTGAGGGGTGTTTATACAAGGTCACTGATCATCCAGTTTAGGTGAGTATTCAGCAGAGGAAATGATACACTTATTTTAGGTAATTATATATAAATATTAGCACTTGTGTAAATTTAACATGAGTTTAATAATGATAGGATATGGTTTAAATTTCCGGCTGCTCTTTGAAATGGTTTGAAGAATTACATGCAGGTATATGAAATTATAAGGGACTCTGTTCATTTGCATGTAATTGGCATATTTCTGCATAAAATATGCAGTCCAAATCTCAGACCATTTTCTAATTAATATTATTGTTTCCTGAATTTTTTTTAAAGTCCTGATCCAAACTGATATTTGTGAGAAAGGGATTATCTATGAAAGGAAAAGGATATACAGACTTTAGGAGCAGTGAGGCATACTCAAGCTATGACCTGGCATATTGCTATGGCCTTGAAGGTTGTGTAGAGAATTCAGAGTTAGCAACATAAAATTGTGTCTAAAAGATTAGTTTGTTAAAGTTAGGCCCAGGCCTACCATTCAGGATGTATTATCACCTGTTTCATCGTCTCCATTGGACTGGTAGAATTTTACCCTTTTTCGCCCTTTGGATACGTTTTGTTGTGAACATTGATCACCTCATTTCCTTTGTTAGTCACTTCTACACCTTTTGCTGCTCTCCACCCCAGTGGCTGAAAGTGAGTGCTCCATCTGTGTTCAGAAAGGTTGTTGATTGTCAGCAGTTGTTAGAGACTTCTTTTGAACATTTGTGCTGTAATGATGTTTGGAATCAAATATATTTTTTATAAAGGCTTTAAATGTGTTTGTAGGAGATTTGCAACATCAAATAGGTAGACAGATGAGAAATAGAACAGAGATCGTTATAATATAGCACTAATGGTTGCTCGAAACAATTTAGCACGGTGGTTCTCAACCTTGCTAATGCCGCCACCCTTTAATACAGTTCCTCATCTGGTGGTGATCTCCCAATTATAACATTTTTTCTTTGCTACTTCATCACTCTAATTTTGCTACTGTTATGAGTCAGGAGGCCCCTGTGAAAGGGTCGTTCGATGCCCAAAGGCGTCGTGACCCACAGCATGAGCACCTCTGATTTAGACTATTTTTCTCTGCTGATAGGGCTTGTTTGCTTGTTTTTATGGGGATCCCTGGTGGCGGGTGGTTCTGAGTTGGGCTGCTAACTGCAGTTTGATATCAACCACTTCGTGGGAGAAAGATAAGGCTGCGCAGAAAGTCAAAGAGCGAGGTCTACCTTCTCTCACAGGGTCACTGTAAGTCATCATTGACTCAATGGCAATTTTGTTTGTTTTTAAACAGTTTTATTGAATGTTTTGAAAAAAGAAGATTTCATTGTTTAAGAACTTAAAACTTCTGGGCAGTATGAAGAAATTTTATTTACATGTTTTCTGAGAATATGGTCTTTGCTTTTATAGATAAACATAAAAAAAGCCCCCTGAAACTTGAAGACTACCAAAGGTGCTTTCTCAGTTAAGATTACCTTCCTAGAAAGATATAAAAACAATCACCCTTTAATAAATAAAAGAGATGTCATTGCTATTCCCAGTAACAATACAAAATGAGGAAAATAACTGAAACAGATAAAAAACATGAGAAGTAGAGGAAAAATTACTTTGCTTTTTGTTTCCAAATTTAATATTCATAACAAGATTACAGATTTATTGTTTCAGCTGAAATATTTTTCTTTTGATTTGAAGAAACTTTTTTTCGCTCTTTAAACTAGAGAAAACTTGGAGTTCATGCCTCAGTTTTCACATATTTTTAGAACAAGGATAGATAGTAATATATTAAAATCTAAAAATCCTTCCACCTCTCTGACTTGTCATCATCCAGCTTCTGAATCAACAGAGCTTGGGGCTGCAAAATGTTGGGAGCCGACATGGACTAACTTTGGTAGAAACGAAATGTATTGGAAGGATATCGGGCATTTCTCATATCTGTGGGGAAGTAACTGGAAAGTGGAGCTTGGGAAACGAACAGGAACCTCATAAGACAGACTGGGCCCAAGAACCTCTGGCCAGATCGGCCTGCAGGGTTAGTTTGGTTTGGATGCTGATTTCAGACACAGCTGTCACCACTGGCTTCTTCATGCTGCTTCAGTTGTTGCTGCTGCACCTAATTTTTGTCACCTTTGCTTGTATTGTTGTTTCTCTTATTCCTCTCAGATTCAGAATCCAGGGTTGGAATAGCCAGTTGACTTACAGTCTAAGTGCCTCACCAAGTGAGCCTCTCTCATCTTCCCTGTTGTAGGTGTCCCCAGGTGGTATTGTGGGTTAACTGTTGCCCTGCCAACCACACGATCAGAGGTTCAAATTCACCAGCTGCTCTACAGAAGAAAGACAAAAGCCATCTGTTCCCAGAAAGATGTACAGTCTCGGGAACCCTCAGAAGCAGTTCTCCTGTGTCCCGTGGGGTCGCACTGAGTCAGAGTTGACTTGGTGTGAGGTACGGTGTGTTGTAGGAGGCCACCTTTACTTCTAGTTCTTTGGTTTCCTGGCTTGTGTGTTGTAAGTTTTACCTTCTGTGTTTAACTTCACAAAATATTGTCTCCCATCTGATAGGAACAGAGTCTGGTTCAGCCTACTAAAGTGCTACTTGGTGGAAGGATACATGTTCCTGATGAGTTGATTCTGACTCATGGTGGCTCCACGTGCACCGAGTAGAAAGCAGATCTCAAGGCTTGCCTTCCACGGCACTGATGAGTAGATTTGAAATGACAATCTAAAAGCACTCGCGCGTGTGTTCCTCCTAGGAACTCGTAGGGATACATACAAAAATCTAAAGCAACCCTGTAGCTGTTGAGTTGGCTCCAATTTTAGCCACCATGTAGGGCCAAGTTAGATGCCCTTTGGGTGTCTGAGTCTGTAAATCTTCATGACAGCAGGAAGTTACGTCTGTGTTCTGCAAGGGGACTGACGGATCCAAGCTGCTGGCTTCGCAGTTATCAGATCAACATATAAGCCACCATCTCCCGCGCACATACGCAGACCTACCATTCAGAGCAGCTGGTGAGTTTGAACTTCCTGCAGTGCAGTTAGCAGTCTAATGTTTAACCCACTGTCACCCATCTTCTTTAAGGGACTATAAAGAGCAGGATAAATCATCAGAGAAGCTGGATGATGGGAGAAAATGCAGCATCAGGATGGAACTGAGGCTTGTTAAATAACCTGTGATAATGCAGATGACATCATCTTGCTTGCAGAAAGTAAAGAAGATTTGAAGCACTTGCTGTTGAAGATCAAGGATTACAGTCTTCAGTAGGGATTAAAAATCAATATTAAAGAAGATCAAAATCCCCACAACTGGGCCAGTTGGTAACATCATGATAAACGGAGAAAAGATTGAAGTTATCTAGGATTTCATCTTACTTGAATCCACAATCAATGCTCCTAGATGCAGCAGTCAAAAGAGAGCAGAAGACATACTGCTTTGGGTAAGCCTGCAGCACAAAACTGCTCTACAGTGTTGAAAAGCAAAGACACTACTTTGAGAACTAAAGTACAATGACTCACACCATTGTATTCTTAATCATTTCCCATGTATGAGAAAAGTGGACCTTAACTAAGGAAGACTGAAGAAGAATTGATACGTTCGAATCCTGCCGACGAGGGATATCAAAAGCACCATGGACTGCCAAACCAACAACTCTATGTTAGAAGTAGTAAGGCCAGAATCATTCTAAGAGGCAAGGATGGTGAGAATTCATCTCACATACTTTGGACATGTTGTCAGGACAGACCAGTCCCTTGATGTGTTAGGTATGTCAACTTGATATATAAGTACAGGCATGGAGTCAAGCCTGCCAATCAGGTCACAGTCTGATGATGCCTCCTTGTGGGCATGGCCTTCTCATGAGGATTCTCAGAATGTTATCTCTTTCTCCCTGGAGTTGGGTCACCCATTTTCTCTCTGCTTCACTTTCCTGCTGTTCAGAAACTCAGCTGGAGGATCCACATGGGGACCCAGGTCAGCACTGATGCTTCTATTGCCACTGGATCCTTCAGTGCAGCGAGGACTCCTTCCTTCAGTATCATTGCTTCTCGATCATACATTACCTCTTGAAATGTTTGCATGCCAACAGGTTCTTTTTTGTGTTACTCTGGATAGACTAGAGAAACAAATTCATAAACACGCACATGTTTATAAGGGAGAGGTCTATATATAAGAATGGAACATTGAGAAAGCATCCCAACCCAGTCCAATCTAAGCCCACATATTAGCCCATATGTCCTATATCAATCTATAAAGTCTTCTTCAGACTCACGAAGCACATGCAATGATGCCAGGACAGTGACAGGCCAGTGGGTGCAGAGTCTTGTGTATCCAGTGGCTGTAGAAGCATCTCAGCACTGGCAGAGTCTCCATGTGGCTTCTCTGGCCCCAGAGGTCTGGTTCCATCAGGGTAAGCCCATGTTGCTTCTCCTCCGGTGCCTCCAGGACTCAGGGTCTATCAGCATGCTGCCATCTTGTCTTGGGAGTAGAGCGTCTCCCAGGGACTGAGTCATAAGTCTCTCACCTCCAATGGGAAATACTGCGAGATTTCCCAGAATTCTCAGGAGAAAGCCATGCCACACAGAGGTCTCATTGGCTATCTCCAGATTGATAGGGTAGACTCCACCCCTACATCCCTAAACATGAAATTGACACAAAAGTACATGACTGCCACGTGTTGACCCCCCCCATCCCCAGCTCTAAGATATTTCCACTGCCTCTGTATCCACAAGACTTTTTACCCACAAGACTTTTTACCCACGAGCCTGTGATCTTCTACCATTCAGCATCATTGCATGTACTGTGTGAGTCTGAAGAAGAATTTATAGACTAGTATCAGACACATGGGTTAATAGTGGACTTATTGGCTTGATCTGAACTGGGCAGGGATGTTTTCTCAATATGCAACTGCTATTTGATATAAAGCTTTTCTCTTACTCATACATGAGAGTCCTGGATTTGTTTCTATAGTCAGCCTAGTCTAAAACACAGTTTCAAATCATTGAACTTTGTACCAAGTTCATAGGAAAGCTGCCTCATGTAATATAACACTTTTTAGGCAAATCACGTGTTTTAAGAAAGGTCAGATCATCTCAAAGAGGATTTCAGGGCAGAGAAGCTACTTCAGAAGGTTATGATGACTTTTTGAAATGTTTATTTTATAGAGATCATTTTGAAGGACACAGGGCAGTCAGGAGGCTTAGAAATTTTAAGAATATCATTAACTGTACCATGGAAAGTTGCACCATGGAATTTTTTTTTGAACATAGCAATCCATCTGCTCGCTCCTGTAGGGTTGTAGGGGCTGTCCTACACTGGGAAATCTTACTCCATCTAACCCACATTCCTTATCTTATCCTTCCCAACTTCTTTTTGTTGCTTAATCTCAAAGCACATTTAAAAGGAGCACAATTTGAATCCCTCCAGTATGCTCAGACTGGGGTTTTGATGTGGCGTAAATTAAAGAGTACAGGGGCTGAGCCCCGGTGGCATAGTGGTTGTGTCCGGGACTGCAGCCTACTGGGTTGGCGGATCATATCCAGCAGCAGCTCTCCAGGAATAGTCTCCTATTCCCACCAGAGGGCAGTGATGCTACCAAAAGAACAACAACAACAACAACAACAACAACAAAATTAAAGAGTACAGAATACTGTATTGGAAGGGTTGGAGAGATGCATACTCTGCCTTCAGAAATATAAATGGAGGATATACCTTAAAACAATAGCTTTGTATTTCCATATTTTTGTTTACTAAAGGTAGCTATGCTTTTGTAGTAATACTTTCTGACTTACCCTTGTATCTATCTTCGATTAAATTTGCTTGTGTCTATCCAGTAATCAAGGAGAACCTTTTCTTTTTCTTTTTTTTGGGGGGGGGGGGCATCACTGCTCTCCAATGGTAGGAGTAGGAGGCCCAGCCCCACTGCTGGAATTGAACCTCCGTCCCAGTGGGCCGCAGTCCCCCGCACAACCACTACACCACCGGGGCTCAGCCCAGAGAACCTTTTCTTAAATATACTTCTTTTATTGTACCTTTGCCTACCGTGACTTAAATTCTATTTTTTAAAAATTGCTTTGTAAAAACTGAAATCCCTTAAAAACTGATCATGAAAATTATTTTTTGGAAGACTTATGAATTCATTCTAATTTATGGATAAAAGGAATTTAAAATTTTTCTTGCAGTTCTTGACCCTGGTTTCCCACTGTATTCACTTGCTTTATTGCTTTTGGGCCCCATGTATAAAGTAACAATCATAAAATAACACTTGGCAAATGGCATCAGCAAATAACCTGAGCTTAGAAAAGAAGAATCAAACTAAGTCGATAAGGAATTTAACACTTGTGTAACCGCCCAAACAGAAATTCATATTTATCACAAAAAGAATATTTAAAAAAGAAAGATAAACAATGGCCAAATTTAAAATTAAAACAACTCTGTCCTACTAAAAGATTATAATATTTTAAATCTATCTAAGAAGAGACTAATGATCTGCCTAGCCGGTGTGAAGATTTGTGCACATTGTGAGGAAAAGAATATCGTGACTGAAGGAAGGGAACTGAGACTGCAAATTATCATAGAAATTTAAGCACAAGGTCATTATAGACTCTTTAATGGTTAATGGAGCAATCAGAAAACAATGACATTTGATATGAACTATTTTGATTACAGAAAAGCCTGTGACTCATTTTTGCATTCAGATATTCACAAGAAAATATTCAGGTTCATAAGATTGACCCATTCATCCTTCTTCTTCTTTTTCCTTTTTTAAAAAAGTATATATAAATGAGTAAATTATGTACATTTTTCAAAGGGCAAAAGAACTATTAAATCAAAAGCCATATGTATAAAATGAAGACAATTTTAGGGAGTGTAGTTTAATTTTCTATCTGGTTCTATCTAAGATTGAGTCCATTAGGCAGAAAACTTAATAGCTTTGACCATTACTTTGAGAAAAAAACAAAACACAAGAATAATTTTACAAAGTAATTTGCTTTACAAGGACAAATTTGAAATTATGCCATCCTGAAACATAGTTTAACATTTTTATAAAATAATTTTAGTATTGGTATAAAATACTCCAAATTCACAACCGTCAGGTCTATTCTGACTCATAGTGACTACAGAGGACAGAGTAGAATTGCCCCGTTGGGTTTCCAAGACTTTAAGTCTCTACAGAAGTAGACAGTGTCATCTTCCTCATTCTCTCCCATGGAGCATCCGGTGGGTTTGAACCACTGACTCTAGCAACAGGGAATTGCCCACAACACCATAAGAGCACCTTTGGAATAAAATAGAATTTAACAAAGACAAAGGTAAATCAACATAACTGGTACTAGAAAATCTACACAGTGAAAGGACTGCTTGGTTGTAAGTAAAATAGATATCATTAGAATTGCGGTACAAATATAAACTCATCATACCACCATTGAGAATGACTCCTTTCCTAACAATTAAAAAAATGTGGTTGTCTTGGAGGGCTTTTATCTCCACAATAAAGAGACTCTCAAGTTTGTTATACACTGACTTGTTTAGTTTTTTTCACAAGGAACTGGTAGTTATGTCAAGGCACACAAAGAAGACCTCAAGGCAGTTATTTAGTACTGGAGAATCAGAATGAACAATTAGGACAGTTTACACATTAGGGTCCAAATCTGTCAACTTGGATATGTATTAAGCTGCTAACCTGAAAGTCATAGTTCAAAACCACCAGCTAGCCACTTCTGCAGAAGATGAGACTTGTTACGCCTGTAATGATTTAGTCTTAGAAACTGACAGGGGCAGAGCTATTGTGTCCTACAGGCTCACTTTGAGTTGGAATTGACTTGATGGCAGTTTCTGAGTTTTCAGTGCTCTATGGAGAGACTTGACTTTTCCCTTGAACTTAGAGGAGGAGGTCGTTGTGGTGATTACTAGTGTATAGTGATATATAAATAGCAAAATGTATGTGTGTGTATATATATATATACACACTTTTTATTAACATATATCATTCCAAATTTCAATCATGTCAAGTCTGAAGGAAATTTTGATGAAATGTATAGCTACGAAACAAATGAGCAACACTTTGCCTTTAAAGTGTTGTCTGAAAAATAACAGCTAACAAATTAACAGCGAGCCCAAGAAACCAATAACTGCAAAATTTACTAGATACATATTACAGTAGGCCGAAGCCATACCATATATGTGCAAGATAGGGTTATAGATGTAGCCTAATACTCTTTGTAAATATGGTCCAATATTATCTTCCTAAGTTCATGCAGAAATATGTATGACCCAATTGTCTGAGGCTTCACATCGGTTCAGAGATAGAGAGTTACATTAACTCTAGTGCCTCAGATTCCACTGACGCCTTTACCTACCTGCTCTTGCAAAATCTCACCAAATGTATCCCTGAGATTTTTCTGAGAGACCCTAAAAGTATCACACATACTCACACACAGGGTCTGTTTCACCTGACATTCTTCTACCTGTCAGGTATTAGACGGCTATCATAGTTGTTCCTCTAAGTACCGTGGTCTCTAACTCAATCCCTTCTGGGCTAGAGGTGGAATGACTATACTATTGTAGTGTAGACTTGGACTCTTTACTCTTTCTTTATTTCACTTTGTTAGAGAATTCTAAAACAGGGCTGCATGTGCTTCTGTTCAACAGCATCTTTAAAAATAGTTTTATTAGATATAGCGTCTAGGGTCTTAAAGGCTTGAAAGTAAACAAGTGGCCATCTAGCTCCCGGGCAACAAAGCCCACATGGAAGAAACACACCAACCGGTATGACCATGAGGTGTCATAGGGATCAGTTATCAGGCATCAAAGAACAAAAGATCATAACATTGCGTGACAACCTTCTTGATATGATTGCTGACAACAAATGTGTGCATAAGCAAAGGTGGTGAAGAAAGCTGATGGTGCCCAGCTATTAAAAGATGTAGAATCTGGGCTCTTAAAGGCTTGAAAGTAAATAAGCAGTTATCTAGCTCAGAAGCATCAAAGCCCACATGGAAGTAGCATACCAACTTGTGTGACCATGAAGGGTCAGAAGAGATCAGGTTATTGGGCCTCAAAGAACTGAAAATTATATCATTATAAATGAGGGGAGATTGGGGACCCAAAGCCCATCGGTTGGTGAAGTGGCATCCCCTTACAGAAAGGTCACAGGGAGGAGACGAGCCAGTCAAGGTACAGTGTAGCAACAATGAAATATGCAACTCTCCTCCAGTTCTTAAATGCCTTCTCCCCCAAACTCTTATGATTCCAATGCTACCTTACAAATCCAGCTAAATCAGGGGATGTACACTTGTATGGATAGGAGCCAGAAACATGGGGAATTCTGGACCGGGAGGGTGGAGTGAAGGTGGAGTAGAAAGGGGGAACCAATTACAGGGAGCTACATATAGCTTCCTCTGTACCGTATGGACAACAGGGAAGTGGGTGAAGGAACACATTGTATAATGTGACAAAATAATGATAATTTGTAAATTTGTATGATATGACAAAATAATGATAGTTTGTAAATTATTAAGAGTTCATGAGAGAGAGGGAGTGGGGATATATGAGGAGCTGATACCAAGGGCCTAAGTAGAAGGAGGATGTTTTGAGAATGTTGATGGCAACAAATATACAAATGTGGCCTGCATACAATAGATGTGTGTATTGAATGTGATAAGAGTTGTATGAGCACCCAATAAAATGATTGAAAAATGGTTTTGTTTTGACCCCCTCGATGGATGTGCATCCCATGGAGGAAAACTCAGAGTTACTTTCCATCCAGAAGCTCTTTTGGGGGGGGTTGCCTGGCTTTGTCTTTCACACCTCTATTTCTCTTTCTAGTTTCAAAAAGAATGTCTTCTTTCAAGTTCCCCGGCAGCCTCTACCCCACACACTTTTGTTGGCTCAGCCTCATAGGAAAGACTTGCCAATAGGGAACAGAGTTGAAACTCAAGTTCTAGCCCAGCAGGCTTCTCAGCAGATCACTTGCAGAGGGCCGCCTGCCCTTCCAATGGGACAGATCTAACCCCCTTCACTCCCTCCAGGAGGAAACATTTGGTCAACAACTACCCCCCACCCCCACAAATGCTTGAGCCAGCCCTGCTCATGATCCCCCAGTTAAAGACTTTTGTTTTTGTGCAATCTTATTCTTGCTCACTATATTCTACTTCATTATTTGCATTGGGGTTCTTTTCTCAAAATCAAAATTGTATTTATTTGTCTGGTGTTGGAGAGGATCAGCAATTCGGTGGGGATAAATAAGGCTCCAGGCCCAAGTTTGTCACAACTCCTTTTAGTAAAACTTACACAAAATTTTAAGCATCTGAAAATATGGGCAGCAGATGTTTGTTCTTATCTGCACTGCTGTATTACTGGAGAAGGAATTACTCAACTTTGTATAATTTGGTTTTTTTTTCTGTCTCTGATTAGTTGGGCTTTAATATTATTTGAGTCTAAGGAATGTATTCAAAATGTAGGTTGCGAGAATTTTTGTCCTAGCCATGTGGAACTTAGTCAGATTCTAAATATTATTATAGGACTCCCAGAAACCTGCTACCCAAACAGATTTTATCACATGAGCGCAGTCCTAAAATGCTGGAATCCCACTTAGACTCAAGCTGGCATCCTCACCGTACAAGATATATAGCTGGCTGAAGCCATGCAGAATGTGCTGGTACTCAGGAGATTTTATAGAAAACATTTTTTATTATCTTATAGTTGGAGAATTATACTGTTAATTCAAACTGATTTTAAGTCATTATGTTAATTAAGCATATTACCATATATGTTAATTCAAATTGGTTATGTATCACTTTCCAACAAGTTTTTTTACTCAAAGATCATTTTACTGGGGTCTCATAACTCTGATAATAATTCATACATCAATTTTATCGAGAATATTTATACATATATTGGCATCATTATTTTTTCATGAGCCATCATTTTCTTGTGACCCCTTGATAAATTATAAATTATTATTATTTTCATACCTTACACTGACAGCTGTCTCCTTCCTCATGGTTTCTGTTGTTGGTCCCCCAGGGGTGGTGTGCAGTGGTTATGTGTTGGTCATTGTGACCGGTTCCCCCTATTTCCCCTCCTCTCACCACCTTCCCTATAGTATCGCTACTCCCATTCCCGTTCCTGGATTCCGTGTGTCTTGAGTTCTTATTTCTTACCTGCACCTGTGCACACGCTCCAGTCTAAACTGCAGTAAAATTTTTTGTTTTATTATCTGAACTAGTCTCAACAAGGCCTGTTTCTTTTTCTTAGAGAATTTACTGAAATCATTTGCCCCAACAAGTGGAGCCCTGGTGATTCAGTGGTTACATGTTGGGCTGCTAACCACAAGGTTAGCTGTTTGAAACCACCAGCCGATCTGTGGGAGAAAGATGGAGCTTTCTACTCCGGTGAAGAGTCACAGTCTTGGAAACCCCCAGGGGCAGTTCTAGGGTCACTGCGAGTGAGATTTGATGTCATGACAGTGAGATTTCTCCCAATACCTGCTGCAGCAGAGCCACTGATAATTACTGAGTTCTCCTTTTGATGATTTTCTTTTCATATAAGACAAAAGAATCCAGTCTACCAGAGAAGAAGCGGAAGCTACTTTCCCCTAACTGCTAGTAGAATTGCTCCCTCTCCTGTGACCCCAGGCCTGTCAGAGAAATACCGACTCCATCCATGTCTGCTGGGGCTGAGTTTTCGGGTTGATCTTCAGGCCTCTGGGCGGAGCCTAACCTACAGGCTTTTAGAAAGGATGTTAACCATTGCACTGCCCAGGGACTATCGTCATGATGTGGTCGGTTCTCTTCTCAGGATGATCCTGTTGTGAGGCTCCTGGGAGAGATTGTGTACTGTTGCCAGCTGACAAGGACTCCAGGAGAGCCTGTCCTTGTTTCAGCCTAAGACGGAGATCACCAAGTCTATTCGAGAAAATTTAAGTTTATTTCCGGAAGCAATGACAGTCAGGTTTGCACCTCTGAACTGCTTCAAAACTCAGTCACAACCAAGCAAGTTATATACCTTAAGCTATGTGGTAAGAAATGGGGTTTGCAATAGGTCCAGGTCGTGAATAATTAACAGGCTTATAAAGAACTTTTTACTATAAATGAGGGGGTTATTACATCCTGGATCTCTTTAAGAAACTAAGTTTCCGCCCAAACCAAGTTAACGTTCTAGTAGAAGCAGGTTGCTTCTCCTCCTCACTCCCCAGTCTGTCAGTGTGAGATGCCTGCATGTGTGTATGTGTGTGTATGCATACCCAACACCAAACACCAAACCGACTGACAAGGGGGTCATTCCGACTCACAGCAACCACACAGGAGTTTCTGAAGCTTGGAAATCTTCAAAGGAGCAAGCAGCAGCATCTTTCTTCTGTGGAGAGGTTGCTAGCTTTAAGCTGCCTATCTTGTGGTTACAGCCCACAGTGGGTGCCACTTTGCATGTATATACATACACACAAAGACACAAGTCTCTAAACAATAAAGATAATAATAAACACCCAGGGAGAAGCTCTCCATACAACAACACTATCGCTTGGGGAATTGTGACTTTATTATAGGAGAGTGGGCTTTCAGCTGTGAATATGTGAGATTTTCATGCTGTCAGATCACATCGAAGTATTCCATCCAGAACAAAGGTCCTCTTGGCGGAGCCTGAGAAATAACCTGCCCGTTGTCTCTGAAGGTACAAAAGATTCTGCTCCAACGTATGATCGCCATCAAAAGCAAAGGGAAGGGCTGGCATCACACCCTTCATTTTCTCCCTCCCTCTCTTTTAACAGCCCGGAAGTTTTCTCCAAATTGCAAACTGCAGTCAGGTCATAATGTTTGTTTCTGAGCTTTCAGAGGAAGCTGTTTATTTTAGTAGGCAATTTTCATGTGTGATGAAGTGAAATGTTGAGAAGGCAGCCTCTCATCAGTGGACAAACAATGCCTAAGAATTTAGCTAATGGCCCCCCTTCAGTGCAGAGAATAGATGGCAACAATTGTACTTGCAGACTAGACCCAGAGCTACTTGTTTGGCTGCTAGGTGTTAATGCAAATTTGTTCTTCAGCTCATTCAGCCCTGGGGCTCCCATCCTTTGATTTAATTAAATGTAATTGGTGACATTGCTCCTCCCAGGCCCCTGAGGTGTTTTTGTTTATTGCTTACTCTTTGCAATAAAGCTTCAATTCATGGCACAAAATGCTGGATAAATAAGTCTTTTTTTTTTTTTTTTGCTATGTTGGATTTGCAGGGAGATTACTTCTTTCAAATACTTTTGGCTTTACTGTTAAAAGTAAATGACCAGTGAAATAAACTCATTGGGGGGCGAATATAGCATATCCAGAAGCAAAGAATTAAGAAGGGTAAATTACATGAGATTATGGAAACACAAGGAAGTTGTAATGTTAAATTAGCAAAGATTTGCAAGAGTAATGTAAGCACTATCAACAGTGTAAATAGATAAGGCTTTAGAAATTAAGATGCTCATTGTACCCCTTTACAGGAAAGTTATTTGAAATGTCAGTTATCAAATAGTCTGGAAATGCATTTTTTAATCATGTCAAAATCTCTTACTCATAAATATGTTATGAGTCATGTTAACCTCCTCCTTAATGAAGTATATTTTGTTTTCTGCATATATGTATGTTTTCCTACCCGAAGATATAATTTTTTTTATGAAGTGATACGTGCTTTCTTTTTCAGTTTTCATTGTAATTTGAGAAGTGGAGTAAATTATGTTGTATTAACTTCTGAGCTATGGCTTAGAAAATTAAAGGCCTATTCAAAATCAAAGCCCAAAGCCTGTATGGTCAAGTCAGTGTCCATTCCTAGTGACCCTTGGGGAGAGTAGAACAGCCCCATGAAGTTTTCAAGGCAATATTCTTTCCAGAAATGGACTGCCACATCTTTCTTCCGTGGAGCAATCAAGGGGTTAAAACATCGAACCTGCTAGTTAAAACTTTAACCACTAGTCCTTAGGGCTTCCCTCCACCCCACTCAGCTCTGTACCAATGAGGTGTCTCTGTCAGATAAGATGACTTGAGAGAAAATGGTATTTATTAAGGTGCCACTTGTTCGTTCTGTCATCACTTTCTTCTTTCCCTCATCTTTATTTTTCCCATTTTTACTGTAGGGCGTGTAAGACATTTCCATGAAGGCAATAGACCTGGCTAAATGTGTCACAGGCCTACCTGCCATGTCTCCTGATTTAAAGAAAAGAAAAGAAAACTACACAACAGGAAGGCAGGACTTCTCCGTGCAACCAAAATAAAAAGCTTCACTCTCTCACAAGGGAATTGCTCTGCAGGAATCTCATCCTGGCACCTCTCACCATCTGTGGCTTCAGTCCTGTTGTGGTGGCGAAAGGCTAGGCCATCCCGATGAAAACCCAAGGGGTGACTGAAATAGAAGCCACTTCCTTTGGGAGTGGGTAACAGTCTCCAGCTGCAGGTCAATGATCAGAGAGGAAATCAAGTATTATCTTCATGTCTCGGAAACGCGCTGTGTAAACCGGCTGCTCTTCCCTTTCAGGGAGCTTTCCTCAGCCGGGGTCGGCTCAGGTGTTAGCAGAAAATCCGATTGTGATCCTTTGACCAACAGCCTGGCAAGGCGAGCACAGACTGCCTTTGTTCCCTGGATTCTGGAGGACGCCCCGCCTCGTGCACACGAAGGAGTCACAGTTCGAAAGAGCTCACAGTGTAAAATACCTCACAGTGTAAAATACCACAATATGGTGGATACGTTAGTGTCGGTTTTCCTTTCTTTCTCTGTAAACAGAAAGGTAATGCTATGGACGAGAGGGAGGGAAATGTTCCGTTTGCCTTTTCCGTAAAGCCAGAGACTCTTGTCTTGTACTTGAGTAATTTTCCTCCCAGCGCACCGTGTCATAATAAGCCCATTGCCTGTCCCCTGACTGTGACTCTCCTGAAGGCGCAGCTTTGATTGGAAACTCTCAACCCTGGCCAGCCCGGGCGCCCTGATTACGAGGGCCCCCTACGCCCTTCCCTCGTAAACATTGGGCAGATCAGGAAGTGGTGAAAAGCGATGCCCCTGGCTCTCAGAAGAGGGTACTGGTGGGAGAAGAAAGAGAATATTTTCCCTCTTGCAGCTGCCAGAGAGTGATTATGTCAAATGGGTTTTCAAGGAGCCACAAAGTAATTACAGGGTGACTTCTTGACATTATTTCCCCATGTTTGACTCAGCAGATGATGATGATTAATTGATGTGTATTATTTTATGGCTCTCTGAAACTTTGTTTGATACTTTAGATAGAGAGGTCAGCTTAAGTCTTCATTTAGATTGCTATAGCAAATGTGCCTTAAAGGTTAACATTTTAGTGCTCTCTCTAATAGACTTAACTGCTTGCGTCTTCAAAGAGCCCAGTGGGCTGCTATCACAGGATCAGCAGTTCTAAACCACCAGCTACAGTCTCAGAAACCCACAGGGGCAGGTCTACCCTGTGGTCTGGGGGCGCGATGGGTTGAGAGTCTCTTGAGTTTATTTTGTTCTTGGTCTTGAGGACAGAGTCGGGACAGTGGTTGGACTGTCCCTTTCGTGTAGTTGATTTTTTTCTTTAATCACATTGGTTGCTTTCAAAGGGAGTTGTTTTTTTTTCTCCTGCTAACATATTGATTTCTGGGTCTATTGTAAGGGGTAAATGAGTCAAACTGTGAGGTGTTTAATGCCTGGCACCTGGTCATACTTGGTCCATGTCAGCTATATTAAAGCATGATACAACTATCATTAAACTAAAAATAAGTATTTAGGGTGGAGTCCCGGTGGCATAGTGGTTGTGTGCAGGACTGCAACCCACTGGGTTCGCAGTTCAAATCCTGTGGCAGCTCTCCAGGAGCAAGGCTGGGCCTCCTCCTCCCACCAGAGGGCAGTGATGCCCCCCAAACAAAAAACAAACAAACAAACAAGTATTTATCTTTCATGTTATCTTGCTAGTATTGTCTTCTACCTAGCAGGGAGAAATTGGTCAATGTGCTTATTTTCTTCTGCAGTTATATTAAAATAGGACATAAATATCTCAGATCTAGCTCCAGGGGCATAGTGGTTATGTGTTAAGCTACTGAACTGTGAGGTCAGCTGTTTGAAACCATCGGTTGTATTAAAGCAGATAGATGAGGCTTTCTACTCCTGTAGAGTTATAGTCTTGGAAATATACTAGGCCACTTCTGTCCCTACCTATGGGGTCACCATGAGTCAGAATTGACTCTGTGGCAGTAAGGGTTTTCTTCATCTCTCGATTTACATTTCTTTATGAATTTCAGTTTAATTTAAAAGAGTTGTATTTCAATACTTTGGGTCCTTTTATGTTTACATGTCATTTTACAAGGTATGGCTTACATTTGAATGTCTTTGTTCATTGATTCCCAGAAAATATAAGCATACTTTAGAGATTTGAGTGGGGGTTTTGGTTACAGATCATCACATTAAACCCAATGCCACTCGACAAACAAATAAATCTGCCAGCGCACTAAAGGTGAGTCACACAACTTATAACAGTTATGTTTATTAATCATATCAATGCGGGTGAGAGGGACTGGAGTAGAGATCCAAAGTCCATCTGTAGACAGTTGGACATCCCCTCACAGAAGAATCACAAGGAGGGGATGCCAGGGTGCAGTATAGCACTGAGTAAATACACAACTTTCCTCTTGCTCTTTATTGCTTCCTACCTCCCACTCTCATGGCCCCAGTTCTACCTTACAAACCTGGATAGACCAGAGCCTGTACACTGGTGGAGATAAGAGCTCTTGACATATGGAATTCAGGACAAATAAACAACTCAGGAACAATAATGGAAGAAGTGATACCATAAGGGTAGGGGGAAGGTGGGCGAGGAAGGGGGGCTGATCTTAATGATTGATGGATCACTCCCACCCCCCAGGGTGATGAACAATGGAAACATGGCTGAAGATGGTATAAGATATGAAAACAATAATGATCTATAAATTACCAAGGGTTCATGAGGATGGGAGGGCGGGGAGGGAGGAAGAAAAAGAGGAGCTGATACCAAGTGTGTTACCTTGGGTAGACTAGAGAAACAAATTCATAGACACGCATATGGGTATAAGGGAAAGGTTTATATACAAGAGGAATGGAACACTGAGAAAGCAGCACCCTAACCCTGTCCAGTCCAAGGTCATAAGTCTGATATTAGCCCATATGTCCGATCCCAGTCTATAAAGTCTTCTTCTGACTCACGAAGTACGTGTACTTGAAGCCTCCTGGTGCTAGCCGGGGTCTCCCCAGGGCTCCTCACTTCCAGGGCTCAGGGTCCATCAACTGCATCCAGTGGTGGTAGAAGCAACTGAGCACCGGCAGGGGTCTCCACGTGGCTTCTCCAGCTTCAGAGGTCTGAATCCATCAGGGTAAGACCATGTGGCTCCTCCTCCGGCTCTTTCAGTTCATTGGATGCTGCCATCTTGTCTTGTCAGTGGAGCGACTCTCAACAACTGGGAAGATGTTCTTTCATCTCCACCAGGGAAATACTGTGAGACTTCCCAGAATTCTCAGGAGAAAACAATGCCCACACAGAAGTCTCATTGGCTACTCATTGGCTATCTCTAGATTGACAGGCTAGACTCCACCCCTACATCCCAATCATGAAGTTGACATAGGTACATGACCGCCACACCAAGTGTTCAGTAGAAAGAAAATGTTTTGAAAATGATGATGGCAACATGTGTACAAATGCATATTGATGTATGGGTTGTGATAAGAACTGTAAGAACCCCAATAGAATGATTTATTAACTTTTTTAAGGTTATGATTATCCTAGACTGTAGCCTATTATGCAGCTATGAGGGAAGCAGAGAAGGGAGCACAGTCAAACAAGCTAGTCCGAGAGTGGATCACTCAGGCCTGGCATAGTCAAAGCTAGGACAGATTAAGAATGTAACAAATAGATGTAACAATGGTTTTATTATCTGAGTTTTTAAGCTTTACTTTGTTTTCCAATCAAAGTTGTCAGTGATGGAAGAAGTGTGTTCGTGATATTTCAGGTTTTATAAGCTTACATAGTAAAATGTCTCATAGCTAGAATGTTTCTTCTGAGCAACATGAAAGTATTAGACATTCTAGAAGTCCATAACTCTCTGTATTTTGCATCGATTAAAAAATTAAGTCTTAACTTTAATCTCTGCCTTTGTTCCATATGAAATCATTTCCCTCTTCTGACTTCAAACTTTTCAATAACAAGTACCTTGGCACATATGTCAGGTGAACCACTTTTGAGATTTTTCAGGATCAATATTTAAGTGAAAAGTATTTTTTGTCCACAGAAATTCAAGGGAAACATGTTAGAAACATCTTGCCACTATGAGACCATGCTATGCCCTTCTCCACACTGAAAGCATTCATTTGTGGGGGTGGGGTGTGTGTGTGTGTGTGTGTGTGTGTGTGTGTGTTATGCATGTGCATGTATTTTTTGTATGTCAATGAAGTAGGGAGTTATTTGTTGGCCATGCTGCTGCCGCCTGCCAGCTAGATATTTCGTCAACATTCCAGGTACAAAAGATGTTTAACCAGTCCCCCTGAATAGTCTTCCTTTGTCTCCACACAGGGTTCACAGAGAAAAGACGTTGCTCTCAAAGGAGCAGACGGATAGCATTCTAGGATTTGCAGTGCCATCTTTATTGTGTGTATGCTGAATGAAAAGCAACCCAAGTATTCAACTGTGGGCTATGTTGTTGTGAGAGTTTTTATCTGTGGGTGTGTGTTGGTGGAGGTGTCCATTGATAGGATAGTTTAGAGTTTAAAAAAGAAAAACCCATCTGTTTACGGAAGCACAAGGGGTGAACCCATCTGTTCAATTGCTTACGCATATTGCAAAAAACAGAACAAAAACAAAAAATCTCCGGCGGCACTGCAGCACCTTTAACCTCCTGGAGGAGTCTGTTGTCAGCTGATGCTCTGGGCCAAATACATGTCAGCAGAGACTAGGGAACTCGCTCTTGAACGTAGAGTAGCTACAACCCACTGGGGCATGCTGAAGTCCGAGCCGGACAGAGAATCTCCGAAGGTGTCTTGAGGAGACAAAGTCTTAGGGTGAGTATGCAAAGACCTGGAACCAAAAGGGAAGAATATATGCAACATGAGCAAAGACATATAATTTTAGCTTTTAATTCTTTAAGAAACAAGTTTTATTGGCACATAATCTAGATATAAAAGTCAATTCATTGGTTCAGTCTATCCAGGAAGAGTTGTACAATCATCTCCACAGAATTAATTTTAGAATATTTCCTTCTTTCTTGTGCTCATTGTTATTAGCTCCCCACACTTTTCCAACCCCTCCTGCCATGTCCCCAATTAGCCATTAATCCTGTTACTGTCTCTGTGGATTTACCTATTTTGGTAGGGGCGGTTGGAGTGCCATATATAGAAAAAGCATTTTCTAAAAGTAGAAAAGCAAAAATATAGTAAAACAGAAACATCAGCCGAAAAAAAAAGTAGAAAATATTGAAAACTAGAAGAACTTTAAAATTAGTCAAAAGGGAGCTGAGCCCCGGTGGCGCAGTGATTGTACGCGGGACTGCGGCCCACTGGGACGGAGGTTCAATTCCAGCAGTGGGGCTGGGCCTCCTACTCCTACCACCGGAGAGCAGTGATGCCCTCCCCCCCAAAAAAAAATTAGTCAAAAGGGAGATCAAATGATAAAGGTTAAATTTTAACCTACCAGAATCTACATTAGTCTACTTTTTAAGGTACTCTGCATGGTAACAAGGCTATGCACATCTCTGGTCCATGGTCAGGGGATTGACAAGGATCTTAATCCATATGTATTCCCTCTTCACTTTTTAAAACAATGGAAACAACTTTTAAGAGGGAGATTAAATGATAAGATATTACATTTTGACCCTACTTTATCTATCATAACTGACTTTACAATGCTCTCTGTATGATAGCAAGGCTATTCACATCCCTCGATTATGGTCACAGGAAATTGTGAGGAGACTTAAGCCTTGTGTAGATCCTGCAAATGGATTTTGGGCATCCCCTGTCATCCATAACTTTCTGTAAACCAGGTGTTCATAATGAGTCTATGAGAGAAATATGAAGTGACACAGGAAGAAAGCATCAAAACTAGATGCTCATGCAATTTCATTTTCTCAACAGTTTTAAATTCTGCAACATTGGCTGAGCTAACAACATTACAAATGCTTCGTGATTATGCATTGTGCTACTAAGTGAAAGGTGAGCAGATCTAAACCACCAGCCAGCATCTCAGGGACAAGATGAGGCTTTCGACTCCTGTGAAGATTTTCAGGCTTGGAAATTCATAAGAACAGTTCTCCCCTTCCTTATTAGGTTAACATGAGTCAGCATTCACTTAATGGCAGTGGAAGTGACGCCCCAAGGGGATCAATGATAATGTTCCATAACTGAAGAATGAAGAGAATGTTCTAAAACCGATTGTGGGGGTGATGTAGAACTGGGAATGATTATGAGCAAACTTTCGAATTACATGTAATTGTGTATTACATGCCAGTGCAACTGTTGGGGAACAGAAGATGGAAGGCATACACAGTCGCTCACTGGATCCTGTGGAGTCAGGGCTGACTTACAGTGACCCAATCGTACAAGTAGAACTTCACCAGTGTTTCCTATTCTGCAGACCTATATGCGGGCAGACAGCCCTGTCTTTTTCTTACAGTGTGTTTGGTGAGTTTGAACTACCAACCTCGAGGTTAGCAGCCCAACATTTAACCCATGAGGTCACCAGCGTGCTTACATAATTACTGTACCCAAAGAACTGGTTCACAGATATTTCAGGAAGTAGCATCTGATGAAGAACCAGGGATACCGGAGGAAGAACTCCAAGCTGCTCTGAAGGGATTTGGGTAAAACAAGGCTCCAGACACTGACAGACGATCAATTGAGACGCTTCAACAAATGGTTGCAACACTGAAAGTACTCAATTTTCTGTGCCAAGAAATTTGGAAGATGACCCTCCGGCCAACCAACTGTAAGAGCTCTGTATTTGTGCCCATTCCAAAGAAAAATGATCCAACAGGATGCAGAAGTTATTAAGCAATATAATTCCTATCATTCTCAGGTAAGGTTCTGTTAAAGGTAATTAAAAAATGCTGTCAGTGAAGAGACAGGGAACTTCCAGAAAAATTCCAGCCAGATTGAGAAGAGGCTATGAAATGAGGTCTGTTCTTGCTGTCATTCTGTGGACCTTGTTTGAATGTACTAAACAAAAGCATTCATCTGTGTGGATCGTAACAAATTATAGATGACATTGTGAAGAATGGCAATTCCAGAACACTTCATGATGCTCCCGTGGCATCTGTACCCAGAGCGAGTGGCAGTGAGTTGAACAGAACAAGTACATACTTTATGGTTGGACACAGGAAAAGTGTGCATCAGAGTTGTATCATTTCACCTACTACTCAGTATGCTGAGTAAGGAATTTGAGAAGCTGGATGATACATAGAGAACGTGGCATCAAATTGAAGGAAGACTCATCGAAAACTCTTGATAGGCAAAAATTAAAAATCAAAACAAAATATCTTGCTATGCAGATGATACAACGTTCTTTGCACTTACTGAGTGAGCACTTAGTGATTGAAGATCAACGATTATAACCTTCAGCTTGGATTATATTTCTCTATAAAGACAGCAAAATATTCTCACAATGGGACGAAAAAAGTAACATAATGATACATGGAGAAAAGTTTGAAATTGTCAAGGATTTCCTTTTACTTGGATCCACAGTCCACACCATGGAAGTAACAGCCACTAATGAAATGACAGTGCACGGGGCAAATCTGCTGGACAAAACCTCTTTAAAGTATTAATGAACAGCCATGCCATTTTGGTGACTATGACGAAGATGCATTTTCCCCAAGCAGTCGCATTTTCAGTCACTGCCAATGCATGCAAAATCTGGACAGTGACTGAGGAAGACTGAGGAAGAATTGATTCCTTAGCATTTCCTTGAAGTATGGTTTTGATGTAGACAACTGAAGACATCATGACTTCTAGAAGACTGAAACAAAATCTGTCTTGGATGAAGTACATTCAAGACTGTATCTTACATACTTTGGACATGTTTTCAGGAGTGACCAGTGCCTGGACAAGAAGGACGTCAAGCTTGGTAAAGTAGAGGGGTCATGGAAAGCAGGAAGGTCCCCAAAGAGATGGGTGGACACAGTGGTTGGATCTGTGACATCACAGGTAGCAACAACTGTGAGGGTGCTGTAGCAGGGACAGCTTTTTTTTTTTTTTTTCAGTTGTACACGGGATCGCTGTGAGTTGGAACCAATTCAACAGTTCAGAATACTAACAGCAGCAGGCATTTGTTGTTTCTAAAAGGAATATGTCTTTGTCTTTCAATATCAGCATAACATAGGGCATTTGGACTGAGATGCACCTTCCCCACAGAATAATGCTCTTATTTACTATCTGTACTATCTACCTCTCTTTAGCTAATGAACTTGCCTATTTGTTCTGCTTCCCCTCTCTACTTAAGCCCCATAGAGAATATTTTCTTCTCCACCAGAATTATTATACAAAAAATATTCAGTTCCCAGACCGTGCCAAATACAAGGTTGGATATGTTTACTCTCACTATTCATGTGAGAAAATTGACATGGATGACTTAGAAAAACATGGTGACCCACAGCAACTCTATATTATTTCATAACCCATTTTACGGTGTTTCCTTTATGGAAATTTCCAACAGCTTTTATGCTCCCATGAATGATTTTCTTTCTTTGTTGTGCAGTAAAGACACTGCTTTCTTTTTCACCCCATACACTTATTTAAATATATTGTTTTTTATTTAGATGAGGAATTGACACTAAGTAATATTTCTGACATGTGAGAAAGATTAGCAGAACAAAATACACACATGATGTATGTTAAATAAACATTATGAAAAGCAGTAAGAAGAGGGTATATGGATGGATAACTGAGAGTATGGATAATGGATAATGTACCCAACTATGTTTAAACTGGAAATCTTTTCATGTAAATGGGTACAAGTCCCAATAAGCTCAGCTAATATGACTGTCACAGGAACACCCCCTCTTTATTTTACACAAAGTCTTTGGCCATTGCGACTGTGTTGATTGCAGGATAGTTAGACACCATTTCTGATTCTTAACAAAATGCAAACATTTCCCACATCATTCCACCTCACCACTCACTGTCTTTAGTCAGTACTGTTTGTTATTTTAATGGTGACATAATTGTATGATAATCTCCATTTACTGCCAGCATTTGTTCCTATAAGCTTTATCTAGAAACTTTTGAAGAACAGTTTTATTGCCACATAATCCATACATACAATTCAGTAGTTCAATCAAAACAAGAAGTTATATAATCACTCCCACTTTATATAGAAACTTTTTTAAAATATAGAAACTTGATGTCATCTCTATTCTCTCAAGTCCTTGCTGGTTCCATCACATGTTAGTCTAGACATCTCAGAGTTTTAAAACAAACCAAAAAAATCTTGTGGTTTACTTATGTTTTAGATTCTAGACTCATTTCAGAGGTATTTAAAAGTTTTGATGTTCTACCATGGATATTTCTAAGCCCTGTATAAATTCACCTTTGAATTCAATTGGACTGTTTTAAATTTTAGTTCCATGTTTCAGAAAGTAAAGGTTTTCATTCAGATTTTAAAAATTCAGTTATTTAAAACTTAGTGTCCTAATGTAGCATGTAGTGATTAAAGATGCAAGTGATTAAAGTGATCTTCTGTACAAAAATATTTAACATAATTCAAGGTAACTTCAGTTTTCCTTAGTCTCTATAGACTTGACTTCTAATGCAATTTGAGCTTTGAAAGCACCACCACCGGAGAGAGATGCCAGATACAGTTATCTGTAGACCTAAAGATTTTTCCATTTTTTCCTATTCTCTATTTGCAATGCTCCCTGCATAGGCCTCTTTCTTTTCAGGTGACCAGAACTGTGAGGCTTATTCTCTAGGAGTGTTGGTAGCTGTTGGTGCCTGGAGCAATCTCTTCATACCTGAATTGTAACACTTATCCTATTATAATTATATCTGCTTGTTAGGGGACTTGTCAGTCTCCTTTGCAGACAGAGCAGGGATTTGTCTTACTCGTTTTTTTCTCCCCCAATCTCAATAAACACAAATCTGGTGAATGAATGAGAGTATGAGTGTGTGTGTGTGTATGTGTGTGTGTGTGTGTGTGAGAGAGAGAGAGAGAGAGAGAGAGAGAGAATTCACCAGAGGACATTCAGAGATGCTCTTAATTTTCCTCCTTTCAGAACACGGTGAATTCCTGCTATTCTGTGAAAGCTCTCCTCCCCTTTTAGATGAAGCTTGCTAATAGGTTTCCAAGCAAAAATGGCAGAAAGCTAGACTGCTAATTTTCTATTTACTGTCATGTTTGCATATATTAAAATAGAGCCCCAAATGAAGAAATTAGAGTTGGATGTTAATCACAATTTTAGGTCAAATCAATTAGAAAGCATAAGTAAGTTTGCTGTTTTCTTGAACTTCACATAATGGCATCATGTTTTCTGTGGGGCATGTATGTTTTGAAATATGAGCGTGGTTATGTTAGAGTCTTTGGAATGATGATACATCATCTAATGAATTTGCATACATAAATACGACTAATTAACATTTGTTTATTATTTTGCATTTCACTGCTATTTACTAACAGATTTCAAGACAATAGACGATTTTATAACCTCAGTTTTATAAAAACACTAATATTCTTGGTCCCTAGCAACCATTTAGTATGTAAATTAGGTATTCTCAGGCTTAATGTACTTCACTTTTATAAAACAAATACATCATTAATCTGATTAAGTTCTTGGATGGAAGTGCTGTCCTCAGATCATTGTGGATCATTTATTGTTGGGCATGCATCCAAAAAAATTCAAGCGTGGCACTTACAGTCTAGGTTTAGGAGAATTATTGAAACCTCCCAAATGACATTTTCCAGAAGAATAGAAAGGCACTGATTACTTACAATTGCAAGCATTACCTAAAACTTAATGATGTTCTTATCCTTAATTGCAACTCAGTTTGATGATGATTCAGTACCTGAAATTATGCTATGTTTTGCTTTGGTGTTATAAAATGTATAATGAAATAAAGGTGAGCCAAGTGAATCAAAGAAAGCTTCTGAATTTCTGGTAGTGACCTAAAAAGTCATTCCAGTGTCATGACTTTTATTTGATAGATCTTTATCTCTCAACTTAAGAATTGAGAATGTTCCATGTTCAGATTAATGACACTCTGAGGTGCTTTCACTCACATAGGTGAAAGATTTTTGTTTTAGAAGATTTAAAACAAAATGATTGACTTCTGCCTTCCTAGCTCAGTTCACAAAGTTGTTTACCTTCCTTTTGGGGGTAGTCTTTGTATAGTGAAGGATCATGACAATAATGACTTCTGTTTACTCAATCATCTTGTGACATTGGTATGTGTATTCCCCTTTTAATATGGTAAAGTTCAGTGAGGGTAAGTGACCAATGGCATGCAGATTGCATGTGATTGATTTAGGATTCAACTCAGTGTGCATTTCTTTCCCTCCTCACCCGCCTCCTCACTCGATAACTTACAAGGTCCATTAGACTGAGGCCAGCAATTTTTTTGCTGTAAAGTGTCAGGCTTTTCAGGCTCTGACGGCCACATAGGATATTTATTTATTTATTTTTATTTTATTTTATTTTATTTTTTTTAGGCATCACTGCCCTGATGGTGGGAGTAGGAGGCCCAGCCTTTGCTCCTGGAGCGGGAATTGAACCTCCATCCCAGTGGGCCGCAGTCCCGCGCACAACCTCTACGCCACCGGGGCTCAGCCCCACATAGGATATTTACTGAATGTTTTTATTTATTTTTTTTTAAAAAAAAGGTTTCTCCATGTAAGCATCATGATGGAGTGCCATATAAGACATACCAAAGGTCATATTTGGCCAGAATTCCTTATTTTCTAATTTAAGCAGATGTCAAGTTCATATATATTCAGAGGACTATATAATTATATTCCACAATAAGATAATTTATATCTGTAGCAATGAATTTTAAACACCAAGCAAATGGACAGAGTATGTTATTTATGTCCTATGTAAGAAAATATGAAAGCCTGGTATTTTAGATTTTCGCAAAAAATTAAAGTTTTGTTACATGGTGAGGTGTTTTAATTATCTGAAAGATTCAGTTTTTTTTTTTTTTAAGATTCAACTTTTTGAAGCACTTAATTCTCTAAGAGATAAAATGGAAGTTTATATTGCAAGTGGATTTTGACCATTGTAGAATTTATAAAATACCAATTTGATTTGATAGTTGTGTGTTTCTTTATATTTTAAAAATCACCATGTTATTATCGTTAGGTGCCATCAAGTCATTTCCAACTCAGACTGACCTCCTGATAGAAAAACAGCCCCCCGCCCCGTATCAGCCTCACACTTGCCCTGAGGGGAGCCCATTGTTGCAGACAGTGTGTCATTTCTTGTGGTTGAAGGCATTCCTTTTTTTGGCTGCTCCTCCACGTTACCAAGCCTGATGCCCTTTGCCAGGGCCTGGACTCTCCTGACAACATGTCCAAAGTAAGTGACACAAAGATGTGCCAGACTTCCCTCTAAGGAGCATTGGGCCAAAACTTCTTCCAAGGCAGATCTGTTTGTTCTTTGGCAGTGCAGTCGCTTTCGCTATGCTTTGCCCACACCATAATTCAAATGCCTTAGGTCTTCTTTGGTCTCCCTTATTCAAGGTCCAACATTCACATGCTTATGAGACCATGGAAAACGCCACAGCAGCGTGGGTCAGGTGAACCTTAGTCCTCAAACTAACATCTTTGTACTTTTCAACACTTTAAAGGGGTCTTCTGCAGCAAAATTAAAAAAAAACATTTTATTAGGGGGCTCTTACAGCTTTTTATCACAACGCATCCAACCATGCATCCATGGATCCATCCATCTATCCATCCATCCATCCATCCATCCATCCATCCATCCATCCGTGTTAGGCACATTTGTACATATATGATCATTATGACTTTCAAAACCTTTTCTTCCTACTTGAGTCCTTGGGACCAGCTACTAATTTTCCCCCCTCCTTTCCTCATGAACCCTTGATAATTTCTCATTTTTTCCTTATACCAACTGCTGTCTCCCTTCACCCACTTTTCTGTTGTTCGTAACTCTGCGGGGTGTGGAGTGTGGGATGTAATACGTCGATCATTTTGTCACTGTGATTGGTTCCCCCTTTCTCTCCCCACCTTCCCCTCCCCTCCTGGTATTGCTATTCTCATTATTAGTCCTGAGGGGTTTATCTGTCCTGGGTTCCCTGTGTTGCGAGCGCTATATGTACTGGTGTACATGCTCTGGTCTAGTTGGACACGGAAGGTAGAATTGGAGTCATGATAGTGGGGGTCGGGGGAGGGGGAGAGAAAACACGAACTAGAACGAAGTTGTGAGGGGATGTCCAATTGTCTACAGATAGGCTTTGGGTCTCCAAGTGCAGCACATTTACGCAATGAAAAAGCCTCCTTGAAATTTAAGTGCTTATTAGTCGTTATATTTTTACTATTGCAGCCTCCTGCTTTCTTTTTTTCTCTCTCTCACATACATTTTATTGAAGAACGCCAAGGAGTAGCTGAGAATATGATTCTTTAGTGTCGATGTTGTGTTACTTTGTTCAGGCACTTCTGGCTCCTCATGACTGACTCTACATGGCACAGTAGGAGTGCCTGATAAGGTTTCCTAAGTTGTGTCTTTATGGGACTAGATGGCTAGATCTTTCACTGGTGTATTTGAACTGCTGACCTGTTGTTTCACTGCCAGGCACTGGAGTGTCAGGGCTCCATGTTATAACAGTGGGTGCAAGGTATCTGAAATATTTGTTGGCAGGTTAATGTTTATTTAACGTGTTTCTTTTTGAAATCCTTAATTCCCTAGTAGTCCAATTTCACCTTTCCTAAAGAGGCTTTAAGCAAGGTCACTAGGGCAGAAGCAGTGTGCCTCCAGATGTAGGCCATGGTTCTCAACTTTCTTACTGCCACGACCCTTTAATACAGTTCCTCAGGTTATGGTGACAAGCGCCCCCCTCCCCCAACCATAACATTATTTTCATCGCTACTTCATAACTGTCATTTTGCTACTGTTAGGAATTGGGTGACCCCTGTGAAAGAGTCGTTCCACCCCCAAAGGGGGAGCGCGATCCACGGGTTGAGAACTGCTGGTGTAGGGAATGGTAAGGAACTGCGACTGTCCAGCCTAGACCACAAACATGTTTTCATTTTACTCCCGTGTGCCTGTGCTTTGTCTTTCTACAAACCATTAGTCATTTGTTCCTTTTTTTTTTTTTCTGTTTCCTTCACTTCAAATCCTCAGTATTGTTTTGGCCAGGCAAAAGGGGTAAAGAGAAAGGTGGGGACATTTTAGAAAATTTGCAATGCAATCATTGACATCCTGGCTAAGCAACACATCAAACTGTGAGTCTATAGTTTCTCACCTAGCTTCCTCTAGGTCCTTACACTTCTGAACACGGTTTCTCCACTTCTCTAACTCTTCCCTGGAGAACTCTGACCTCTTCAATGTCCACCACATGAACACAGTAGCTCCGACATCCTCCAGGAAGTCAAACTGGAATGACTAGTGAATGTGAACTAATTTTTAGCTTAGCGGCCCCATGTGCTTACCTCATAATATGGTATATAAAACCAAAACGCCAAACTCACTGCCACTGAGTTATGCTGACCCTCTTGGACAGGGTAGAACTGCCCCAATGTGTTTCCAAGACTATAACTGGTTATGGGAATAGAAAGCCCTGTCTCCCGAGAAGCTAGCTGGTGGTTTAAACTGCTGGCCTGTGGATCACAGTGGAAGGCGTCACTGGGCTCCTATAACATGGTAGGGATTCTTCAAGCTCTGCTCCCTACCTCCCTCTTCCCCCGATCCTTCACCATTTCCTGCTTCACACTTTAAACACTGGAACCTCAAACTCCACTCATGTGTGTTTCACTGTTCTCCTTTACACAGAGCGAACTTACTCCTACTTCCAAATCCTGTTGGCGAAGCGAGAGCAGGTGCTAGAAGCCTCGTGTGGTAGCTCCTTAGCCGCAGCCCCCATTGAGATCTTTCTATACATATGTGAACCCAGCATCTGCACCTCTCTAACACTTCCCTGGAGAACTCTGAGCTTGTTGAATTCTGAGCTGGGCTAGGTGCCCTCTTTGGTTCTGTGCACCACCTGTCATTTTGCTCACCACGTTTTGATAATTTTGCCACGTTCATTTCTCACTAGGCTGGTACCTCCCAGTCATCGGGCTGGTACTAAGGCAGTCTGATCCCATGAAGATTTATAGCCTTGGGAACCCCAGGACCATGAGGAGTCAGAATAGATTAGATGGCAGTGGGTTTGAATTTTATACTTTACAGACCCAATTATCTTAATTTCCCCAATGTTACCATTCTGGTTTTGTTTTTTAACTGCCTGTTGGAGATCCAGATTGAAAGCCCCACCAGCTGTCATTAAAGCTTTAGGAACGCTTTGGGGTACAGTTTAGTATTCTGATGTTTCTTTATGGTTTTGCAACTAAGCACCTCTGTCCTTCTGACTTCAGATTACAGATGAACTAAAATGAAAAGGAACAGATTACATTACACATAATTTTCTATGATCCACATAGTTAATATTTTTTGCATAGATAATAAAATGGAAGTCATCTTATAAACAGAAGTGTGGAGAAAGAGTATACTTCGCAGCCAAATCTGGGGGCAAGCATTTGTGCTCTCCCGTCCAGCCTGTATCTGAGGGAGTCTCAAAAAGTTAAGTGGAATTGAAAGATATTGGAATTTTCTCCTTTATGGAATGATTCACACCTTGATTACTCTCCCTGTAGTTTCTCTCCCTGTCTCCTTTCTGAATTCTTTCCCACTGGGAAAAATATCTTGGGTAAAATTGGTTGTAGTTGTTTCCCCTCTGTTGGTGTGAATTCAAGAATGGAATGTTTCCACCAACATTTTGGACCACCGTTGTAAAATGAGCATGCCTAAATCCAGCTGAAAACCTTTCCCGGTCTCATGAGTGCTCAAAGTCCCAAAAGATAGAAGACAGCAATGAGGTAAGTGATTGAAGCACCCGAGGACAAACCTATTCAAATTGGGGACAAAGGTCTTAGGGCAGGCACAAGCTTTCTGTCTTTTAAAATAATGCCTCCATTTCATGAGTTTTTTTTTTTTTTTTCATGAGCTGCCTTTTAAAATGAGCCTCCATTTCTTAAGGTGCTGCTGAGAGTGAGAATGGGGATCAGAGCTGAAGGGGGCAGAACTCCATGGGAATGGAAAGGAGTTTTTGAATTGTCTTACTGAATTGTACTCATTTGACCTGGGCATTAGTTTTTAGTGTAACTCATGATTTCCCTGAAAGCCAGATTCAGCATTCCTCTGTGATACCCTGTGGCACTCATGTACTTATGTTAATTTTATGATTGAAATGTAGGGGTGGAGTCTAGCCTGTTAATCTGGAGATAGCCATTGAGTAGTTAATGAGATCTCTATGTGGGCATGGCTTTCTCCTGAGACTTCTGGGAAATCTCGCGATATTTCCCTTGTGAAGATGAGCAGCTATCTTCTCCAGTTGTTGGGAGTTAGTCTGAGAGAGATGATGACGATAAATCACGGACAAGATGGCAGTGTCCAAGAAGCTGGAGGAGCTGGCGGAGAGATCACACGGCTTTGCCCTGATGGAGCTAGACCTCTGAAGCTGGGGCGGCCACATGGAGACCTTTTCCAGCGATGAGTTGCTTCTACAAATGACGGACCCTGAGCCCTGCAAGCGAGGAGCCATGTGGAAACCCCTGCCAGTGCCGGGATTCTGCACCCACTGGACTTCGTGAGTCGAATGGAGAATATAGACTAATTTTGGCCATATGGGTTAATATCGGACTTGTGACTTTGAGATCGACTGGGCTCAGTGTCCTGTTCCTCTTGTATATAAACCCTTTCCTTATATCTATATGCGTGTCTATGAAATTTTTTCCTCTAGCCTACCCAGACTAACACATACCCCATGGCCTCTGGATAGTTATAGTTAGAAAGGCAGGATCTCATTAGTAACAATAGAAAATGATGTATTATTATTCTAAAATATGAAGAAAGTGAGGTTCTTATTACCCCAACGTCCCGTGCTAGTAATACTAGTAAATGTTAACATGGGACTTGACACTCCATGGCTCTGTTGACACGGGACTTAAAACACCGGTACAAGAGGGCTTCAAAATCGAAGGGGAAAACTCCAGTATCTTTCAATTCCATTTAACTTTCTGAAACTCCCTCAGACACAGGCTGGACGGGAGAGCACAAGTGTTTGCCCCCAGATTTGACTTCCAAGTGTTCCCCACTCTTCTATTTATGATGACTTGTATTTTATTATCTATGCAAAAATATTAACTCTGTGGACCATAGAAAATTGTGTGTAATGTTGGAGATAATGGGTATTATAAAACAACTAATTTTCCACGTGCAGAACCTGTACACAAAAGGCAATTGTCCAACTAGCAAGGAGATATTATGTTTAAAACCAGAAAAGGTGTGTGGAAGAGCCGTTCCTTTTCATTTTGTTTCATCTGTGTGCGGAGTGAATCAACCCAGAAGCTGGACTCTAGGGAAATACAGCTTCAAGTTTGGAGGAAGGCTTGTTAACAACGTCCTATATGCAGATGGAGGAGAATGATGGGGCTCTCTACCCATTAACAATTATCCATGGAAACGCAACAGTTCTCTCCTGTCCCACAGGGTCACTATGAGCCAGCATCTATCAGATGCCAGTGAGTTTGAGTTCTGAGTGATATACAGATGGTACAACCTTGCTTTGTGAAAATGAGGATGGGGAGCACATACTGATGAAGATCGATGTAAAGAAGACGCAAAAGCATCCACAACCTTACCAATGAGCAATATAGCGATAAAAAGAGAAAAATCAAAGTTGTTAAGGATTTCATTTTACTTGGATCCGTACTTGGTGCCCACGAAAATACCATTCAAGGAATCAAATGACAGTGCATTGTGTAATTCTGTTGCACAAGAGTTTTTTTTTTTTAATTGTAGAACAAAGATGTCACTTAAAGCCCTGGTATTTTCAGTCACCTCATATGCCTGTGAAAACTGGGCATTGAATAAGGAAGACAAGATAAGAAATGATGTCTTTGAATTATGATGTTGGTGAAAAATGGTGAATGTACCAGAAAGATGAGACTTTATTCCCGTAAAGACCGACCGCCTCACAAACCCATTGAGGCAGTTCTATTTTGTCCTAAGCAGTCACTTGGAGTTGGGATGAAGTCAATGGCAGTGAGATTTTGATTTTTCTTTGGCTAGAAGAACAAACAAATGTGTCTTGGAAGTACTCTTGGGATAGTCCTTAGAAGCGAGGATGATGAAACATCATGTCATGTACTTTCAACATGTTGTCAAAGTCAGTATCTCGAGAGGGATTTCATGCTTGGTAAAGTAGGAAATGAGCAAACAGAGGAAGCCCCTCAATGAGATGGCCTCACACAGTGGCCTCACCAGTGGATTCAAACATAGGAATGATTCTGACCACTGCAGTGTTTCCTTCTGCCGTAGGTAAGGTGGCTGTGGGTCAGAACCGACTTGATGGCACCTAGCTGGCCAGTGGTTGTATTCTAGCGGGGAGAAGAGCTTTTGCTGCTTGCCTTGGGGCTTGTGTGCAATGTGCCTGTATCTTTCTTCTTTTGTGTGTGTGTATAAAAAAGAGCTTTATATCAAGAAGCAATTGTATATTGAGAAACATCCCAGCACAGTCCAGATCAAGTCCATAAGTCCAATATTATCCCACATGTTTAATACCAACTTACTCCTCTTCACACTCATGTAACTCATGCAATGGTGCCGAATGCAGGAAGCTCACAGGCCAGCAGGTGGCAAGTCTTGTGGCTCCAGTGGCAGTAGAGACATCTTAGCGCTGGTGTGAGTCTTGGCATGGCTTCTCCAGCTCCAAGGCTCTTGTCAGAAAGTCTGTCTTGCAGGGAGTGAGTCTGTCTTCTGCCTCCAGCGAGCTATTTATCTCCTTAGCACCTCCAAATGAGGTCAGCAAACTGCAAACTGATTGACAGACTAAACGCCACCCTGCCCCGCTCTTAAGTCTCAAATTGACAACAGATTATGTAAGCACCACACTAGGCCGTTAGCTCATCATGTTAGAATATTCAGCCTTTTAAGATCAAAAGGGCAGCGTTTCTTCAAGGGCAAAGTACAGAGAGTTAGGAAAAGAGAAAGAATGGAAACTGGAAACCCCGGAGGAAGTGGGGTAAATGGTGGCACACTAGGGGGATTGTAACATATGAATTAAAACAAAATACACATGAACTGTTGAATGCAAAACTGATGATGTGCTCTGTAAACCTTCACCCAATTATTATTGAAATATGATAAATATTGAATAAAAAAGAAGTTAAAGTGTGAAATTACTGTGCTAGTTTAACTTCCATTTTTTTTATCCAAAACGAATCAATGATTTGACTAACATTGTTTTCAAAGGCTGCTCTTAATATATATATATAATTTACATCAAAGTTAAATTGCAGCATATATACCTCCAAATCTTGCATTCACCATATCATATAAACATTTTTGCGAAATAGCATGTGAACTAATAGCAGGGTATTCCAATAAGAATACTAATCCAGAGCCATCCAACCAAGACAGGCGGCTTTCAGCAATGGAAAGGGTGCTGGTGCCAAGGCCCTTTCTGTCTATCACAGTATCAGCTGGGTCAAGAGGAAGGACACTTTTGAGGAACCTCATTCCTGAAAGCATTGAGATATAGGGCCACAGGGAGCTGAGGCAACAGCCGCCTATGTCTTTCAGGACATGTGCAATTTATTAAAGAGCCCTATGAAATGCTCTTGCCCAGCACTGGAGTCCCGCAAAATTGGGGAAGCTGCTCCCGAGAATTGCTTTCCCACTCTTCTATTTTTAAAAGATACCCAAACCCTTCATCATTTAAGCGGCACTCCTCAATATGGTTGCCACTAGCCCCTTGGCTTTTGAAATGGGAATTAACTAAAATAAACTAAATAAAAACACTTCTTGAGTCCACTGACCACAGTTCAAGTGCTCAGTAGTTACAGGTGGCCAGTTGCTACCATCGACAGGAAGATACAGAACATTTCAATCATTAAGATATGTTGGATAAGGGCTGCTTCTAGACAGTCATTTTCTGCATATTCCAAACTCTAAAAATTCTGTAGCTGTAGAATTGTAGAAACTTTGGAGGGGATTCTGAAAAGGATGACTCAGTATGTGGACACTGCAAATGGGTTTAAGGTTCCCACTGTCATTCATAGTCTTCTGCAAATCAGGGATTCACGATTAAACGGTCTTCATAGAGAAAGTTCTAGGCCTTCTGTCTTATAATTCTGTATATATTTAGTCCCCCTGAGTTCCTGAGGATGATGATATAGGGATTTTTATCTACCAATTACTGCTGTCATTCTGTGTCTATTCAATGTGGAGCCATGACTTGCTGTGCATTGTGACATGGGAACTTTTATACTTGAAATAATATAAATGCAAAGAAAAATATCCTCCTTTATTTGGACCCCTGAGATAGAAGTTAGAGTTGTGGGGTTTTGTTGGTAGTGGTTTCATTTCATTTCAGATTTTAGCAGTGTGCTGTGTACATACACCTAGACAAGGGGACTTCAAGAAGTTAATGGGAAAATTCCATTATCTTTCAATTCCATTTTCCATGAGCTCCCTAAGATGCAGGGTTGATGGGAGATCACAAGAAGTTGCCCCATATTATGCTAGAGGACAGTTGTTGAGCTGGCCTTTGAAAAGCAGGTAGTCTTTTCCCTGCTGAGTGGAAAGAAGCACAACAGCTGAGTCTGACCTGAAAACCAGTCTTTTCCCAAGGGATACTCCAATCTACGAAAGACAGATCTGTATAGACCAAATGAATGAGGGAGAAGACCTTGTAAAGCAATTTTGTAAAGCAGCAGTGGCTCCAACAGAGGACCAACTAGAAGCCAAATGGCATGAGTTATAAATTTCCAAAGAGAATCTATGCTATTTAGAAGTATTCATTTTGCTTTGATTAGTCTATGGCTAGGTTTTTAGATTATGATAGCTTCTGAATCTCTTCACAAAACAGCCTTTCTGTGATATCTTGACACTAAGACAGGCTGCATTTGTTAGCCCTCTTGGAATAAGCCAAACTCTTTGTCACTTCTTGCATTTCACTGTGATCTTATTTCTGCAGTGAAGCTTTCCCCCTCCATTCTCTGACAGAATCTGACTCTCTTCTGGCTGGTCTTCTGTTGGGGCTACTGCTACTTTACAAGGTCTTCTCCCTCATTCACTTGGTCTATACAGATCTGCCTTTTCATAGGTTGGAGTAACCCTTGGCACCAGCAATGCCCCCTACTTGATAAAGTCTCTAAAGTCGTTCAGGTCAGTGCCTCTGTCCCTTGTGCACTCACGCTACTTTGTTAATCCTTATGTAACTGTCATGTGTTTGGGTAGCTACCCCTCTAGTCCTGTCAACCTCTGTCTGGCATGCTGCTTGGGACAAAGGATGTCTTTATTTACTTAACATTTAGGTGTTCAACCAACTGAAAGAGTAAATGAACAGATAAAGTCAAACAGTGCTCGAGGTTTCTCCCAACCAGTCTTTTCTTTTGTGCCCCCTTTTCTCTTCTTCTTCTTTCCTACCACGTGTTCATCTGTCCTACCTGGTAGATTTGAGAGCTTAGGAAATAAGTGTTTGAAGATTTAAAATACAGTGCTATGAACTCCTTAGAGGAAAAGGCTATGAATAAATAATTAGACTCATTTCACATCAAAATCCAAAGTGTGAAAAAAATGTTCGTTATCATTTGGTGCTTTATTCACTTGTATGGTAATCTAATGGCATATCCATTGTTATCACTGAACTATACTGAAATATTTTACCCTTGGGGCTTTCATCTGACAAAAGGAAGCTTTTTGAAAATGAAAAATCAAGAGTTCCTTTCCCTGTTATGCCAAGGGGCAATTTATTAGTTTTGTACTGCATGGGTTAATATTATCATGGTTTTTGAAAAAAATTGAACACTCCCTGAAATTTCACTATTGATATATGGGAAATATGTATGTGTATAAGTCCCATCATCTTTGGGTTATGTAAATCAGGAATGTTGCTGCAGAACTACTTAGCATTTTCTTGGGGTTGAAGTGCTTAGTTTTGGAATTTAATTGTAGGTTTTACATTTAAGCTGTTCAGTATTACTCTTATAAAGGTTCTATAAATTTCTTGCTTTGTAGTTTAACAGGTTTAGTCACCACAGTTGAAAGGCATCATCCTCATAATGAAGCCAAAAAAGAATAAAGGTTGATCATGCAGGGCTGGCTGGCTGTGACATTGAACAATAGAGCTTGACTTCTTCATGTCTGTTAAATTAGACGATGGGGTGTGCTTATCTGGCTGCGACGATATTGAATTGTAACAAGAAAATGTTATGTTGTGCAGCTCTGCCAGGGGTGTGTGCACCGATTCTCACTCTGCATGTATGGCAACTGCTTTAAGCCACCATGGACACTGCCTAGTAGGCTTGAAGCCTGATGGTACAGACTAGGCATCATACGGAAACAGAAATAAATGAAGAAAAAGTGCAAAAGCTTTCTAGTGTCCTGTCAAGTTCTATCTATTGCCGCGGCTGTGCTTTAAAGGGCCTCAGGCAGCTCAGGAAGGGTTTGCTGGAAAGATTCGATTTTGAAGAGGTCTTTGAAGGAGATAAAGGATGTGGCCTCTGGGAGAAGCCGGGGATACACTGTTGCTTGCGGAGGTGGCGGGTTTAGTCTCAGCTTTCCTGTGTTCCACTCGATACAGTTCGTCTCAAATCTCCAAATCCTGACGAGACACCTACTATGTTCCCAACCCCTCTCTGTGGAGATAGACCATAGAAGCCTTTGAAAAACATGTAACTTAATCCTGCCCTCAAGGGATTTAGCACCCCCCTCCCTTTTGGGGGGATGAGATAAAAATTAGTTTCTTGAAATAATCTTGTAGAATTGTTGAATATATGAATGACAGTATTGTAAGCTGTCAAGATCATTTAAAATTTTGGTTCTGTTATTATATGTATCATTCTCAGATGTGTCACACGAGCCTTTGATAGGCACCCCTTTGTGTCTTTAAGTGAATTCTAACAATATCGGAAAGGCAAGGGCGAGGAGGTGAGGGGCAAGAAAGCGCTTGTTGTCTACATTATTATCTCTACCTGCACATACCAACTCTTCATCAATCTGCTACAGAATTTTATAGTGGATGTGAAACTCTGGTTAAAAAATTTAATATATACCCTTTTCCCCTTTCCACAATTCAAAATAGCATTTTCATATTCTTGCTTCCCGTCTCTCTCCTCTTTGCCATGATTCCTCAGTGTGATTACCGAAAGAGGATGTCAGATACTATTTTTAAATTTAGTTAGCATGGTGGAATGCAAATTTCCCTGTCTAAAGAGTCAAACTCTCTTCAAACAGCTACTCTATCTTTTATAATTTCCTTACTTAATGTAGACTGCATTTTCTTTAGATTGTTTATCTTTTCCTTCTATCTGAAAACAGTTTTCTTCAGAAAGACTGGCTTGAAGTAGAAGTTGAGTGGTTTCCTGCCTATTTCCATTTCCCCTTCCTTTGTTTTTAATAAGCGAACTCAGGTTTTGCTTAGTGAACATTTTCTCCAGACGCCTCAACAGCTGTGGTCTTGCGACACATTCTGGTCATCGGGATGTAAGGGAAAGTTTCCGGGTGAATTGCAAAAGTTATCTATTGCGGTGTAAGATATTACTCCAAAACGTAGTGATAAACACTTATTATCGCACAATCCTCCCCACCCCCCAGTGACATCAGGAGCAGGTGGTTTTGATGCAGGGTCTCTCAGGAGCAGTCAATTTTGAGGTGGGCCTACAGTCCTTTGAAGACTTTAACCATTGTGTTTCACTGCCTGTAATAGGAGCAGGGTAAGATGAGACTGTCCGCTCCCATAAAGATTTACAGTCACATCCAAAAGAACTACTAAAAAAGAAAGAAAGAAAGAAAAAGACACCAACCTTTACCCTGGGTGAAGGGGAAAGAATTGCTGTGCTTGAGGGACACTGAGTTTATGTCAATGGTTGGTGGTGGAATAATTTGGAAAAGGATATCAATAATGGTTGTACAACCCAAAGGGTATAATCAGTGTCACTGAATTATTATACATTGTAGAACTGGAGAATCTTTCATTGTGTATATGTTTGCACAATGAGGGAAAAGATAATTACACAAATAACCGAGTACAAGGAAGAAGAAAATGTTCCAGAATTGAATGTGGTGCTAGTTGGATGGTTGCATTATTGAATGGTCTGACATGTGGTGGGAGTCATAGAACAACTGTTAAAAAATATCAGAGTCACGGTGGTTCTGAGTTCAGAATCGGCTCCATGGCGGGTGTGGGGGGGGGGGGCTTGGTTTTGGTATCTTTACCAAGGAGCCTGGGCGGCGCATCGGTCAAGTAGGTGGTTGCTAACGGAAAGATCGCCATTTAAAATGCACCCGGCCCTCCAGAGGAGAAAGGCGGACGTCTGTTTCTGTAGAGATGACAGCCTTGGAAATCCTAAAGGGGTGTGCTCTGAGGTGGAAGGGCCAGCTACGATGTGCAGAGAGCACTGCTGGAGGCCAAAAGGCAACCACAAGTTTACTTCAAAATGTGGGTAGGATGAAACCCATCGGAATCGTCCCATTCACTGATTTCTCTACGTTTTGCAATGCTACAGTAATTGAGATCCTCTCGCACCTATCGCCTGGTTTCTTTTGTAAAACTTTTGCAATGTGAGAAAGCACATGTTTATCCTCCATCTGACTTGGCAAGTATTGGACATTCTCATAGTTGGGCCTGAAACAAATGGCAAACAGTACCTGATAAGACACAATTTTAAGTTCTAAATGAATGAGCATCCAATGTAAAGCCATCCAAGTAAATGCTGCATACCCTGCAACGGGAGAAATCAATAATGACTAGAAACAGGGAGGGGGCACTTCACTGTTAAAAATGAGGACTTGGCTACACCTCAAAGCGAGGTCGGACACTTAGATGGGGTTAAAGAGACCCACGAAAGACTAAAAGGAAACTGAGAACATTATTGTGTGCAGCTTTTGGAGAATTTATGTTGCTGAACTCAGTGCTTAATGTGCATACATTTGTCTTATTTTCACCAATATTTCCCTTCTGCACACATAGAGTGGAACACAGCAAAGTATCGAGATCCTGCTAAAGATGCATGTACTAAGGACTAGCCTTGGTGATGGGCAGGCAGGCCTTAATCAAAGGGGGCTGAGGAGGCATGTAAGGCCCACCATGGCCACTGCATAGGAATAACTAGCTTGTTTCTCAGTGAATTGTCTTAATTATTGTTCTCTATTTTACTTCTTTGGGTTCTAATAGCTATTGGCTACATGGAATCTCATAGATGAAACTCGTGACGAAGGGTTTATTAAGGGAGTTCACAAGTCATAATGCCAGTGAACGATCCTGAGGGTAGTTGATTTACAGGACCTGTCTCAGAGTTCCGGGTCTGCTAGTAAATGCCCAAAGGGAGAGGCCACTCTGCAGTAAGGCTCAACCAGAGGCATTCAGCCCAAATTCCATAGGTCAGCAAACCCAGCTCCCTGAATTAAGCGCCCAGAGGCACCTCACTTCAGTAAGCCTCAACCAGAAGGCACTTAGCTCCACTTCGGTGGGTCAGCAAGTCCAATTTCTTCAATTACTGTAAGCGCCCAGAGGCACCCCACTCTGAAAGCCAGTCTCCTGCACAAAAACACTCATCTCGCCTTGCTCCAGGGGTTGGGAAGTCCATCACCTTGTTCCATGCTCTGCCTCCTGGTTCTGCTGCTGCTCCTCTGATGGTACGGCTGACCATCAGGATGTCCTGGCTCTGGCTGGTAATGAGAGCCCCCTTCCTTCTCCTCAGAGAGCCCATTTTATACAAGGCAGGATGGCATTTCAGAGAATCACCTAATTGTAATTACTCACAGGAGAATTCTATCCATAATTTCCCCCACTTCCCTCCC